>VZRX01018626.1:3901-15988 GCA_013398075.1 Notiomystis cincta | reverse complement strand
AAAAAAAAAAAAAACACAAAAAAGACCCAAACAAAAAAACTCCAAACCTATTAAGGATGATTATGAAAAGGTCAAGACCCAGACTACTGGTGATAATTCAGTCTTTGGCTAAGGATTTGCAGGAGACTTCAAATAGGTATTTATATACCCTCAAAGAAAGACCATGGAGTTAAGTTCACTTCCACAGCCATATCAAACTATCTGTCAGACAGTTTTTCACAAAATCTCAGTGAGAGGACAATAACAGGGCTTTAAAAAATTTAGGTGACACTCACTATCTTGCAGCAGATTTACTCCAAGGAGTTTTCCGTGAGGACAGAGTAGCATTTTGATCAGCCAGTAGTGGGATAAGCTCTGTGGAAAATAGTTCAACCTTGCACATGGAAACTGATTAGTTAATATACTGAGTCCTTTCTCTCTGTAACATGACAGTTTGATTTCAATGCCAACATATGAAGCTACCTTAGCAAACTGTGGCAAGCACCAGATATATCTTTACTGGTTCTTTTTTTTTTTATTTCCTTAAATCTTGAAAANGCCAACATTTGAAGGTTCCTTAGCAAACTGGGGCAAGCCCCAGATATATCTTTACTGGTTTTTTTTTTTTTTTTTCCTTAAATCTTGAAAAAAGATTTGCTGTGCAACCTGACTCTTCTGAATTTCCCAAAAGGACAAATTACATCCATTTATCATCTCACAGTCACAGGTTTCCAGGTTCCTGGAGTCATTGGGAATAAAAGGCTTCCTTTAGCACCTCCTGTGGACAGGTCAGAGTGCAAAGGAAGGAACCAACATTCATCACCAATTTAGTCCTGGAGGGGGGATTAACTGCATTAGAAAATAAGAACAGACAACTAACTCACCAAAGAGTAGAGCACGTCTGCTTCTACTGCTGCTACTTTACAAGTTGACCTTCACCCCAGCTTTTTTCACAGCAGCAGGTTTGACAGATGAGCGATAATGAGAGTCCAGATAGTGCACAGAACAGACTGCTGCTTGAGCTGCACAAAAGCCAGTCATCACAGAGCACTTGCCTGGCAACTCTCAAAGGATGTTGCACTTTCAGTCCTTTGATCATCTTTCTTTTTAAACTGAGCAAGCAGAGCAAGGCTGAGACAATTTCAAAAGCATAATCTGTGGTCTGCTTTACTCTTCCCTTTTTTCCTCACTCCCCTTTCCTCACTATTCCTCTTTATGAAGCAGACTGCATATATTAAACGTTAATAAATGACAAATAAATCCCTCTGTTCAAAAAATGACCATGGAGTTAAGTTCACTTTCATAGCCATATCAAACTGTCTGTTAGATAATTTTTCACTAGAATTTCGTAAGAAATTTTATACAACCTCATACATATGCACACACCAGCACATTAAAGACACACACACACCTAATTAGACAAAAGACATTACTGTGATGTGTCTCTAGTTTATTTTCTCATACTGTAGAGATTTGACCCTTCTGTCAACTTTCTAGTGTTTACAGATCCACACCAACTCGCGCATCTTGGAGAGGAAATATTCATGTTGCACATGGCTGCTTTGCTTTCTTTGGCAGACTGAACATGTTCACTTATCTTTTCCAAAGGGTGGCATCATTTTAATGCTGGATTCATTCTGTGTAGTAGTTTACATTTTGAAGCAGTGTGCAAACTTTAATCCTCACAGTGTCCTCATGAGAACTGAGAGAGAATGTTATCTCTGGTTTTCAGATAGGGAGGCAGAGCTTTCATGCCCACTCAAATCAAGCTCAGTAAATTATTGTCCATTGGCTGAACTATGGTAATAAGGTGAGCCCCTTGAGCCCCTCTTATAATTACTTAAATCAGTAAAAGAGATCTAAATCAATGTACTGTTGCTTTAAGATATGGCATAAACTAAAAGTACAGTATCTGCATGCAGTTGCAGACATCCAGCTGTCATTGTGTGATCCATACTTGAGGAATGAAGTATGCAAACAGCTTTCAACAGCAGCATCCAGCTGTCTAGCTCAACTCACTGCTGGGAAAATCTATCCTAAACTGCTGGATTTTGCACTGGAAATGCTGAACATATGAATCCTTCATGTCTATTTTGTTGCAACTAAGGGTCTTGAAGAGAGATGGCAACAAAATTTTGTAGGCTTCCAGTATCTTAAGCCACTGCAGCAATTTGAACCTGTAATAGGTACCAAGTGACCCAGCTTTTTACAGTACTATAAAATTAATTATTAATAAAGGCAGAATCTGAGCTAACTTCTTGATTTAGTCTTTAATTGCAAAATATCTGCAGGTGTCCCATACAATTCAAGGCTTGACAAAGAGATAAAGGGCACGATTTCTAGTTGTCTGCAAGTAAATGAGTAAAACCTCCAAAAGGGTAACTGAGAATTCTTCTCTATCTTTTCTTTTTTTCCTATGAAGAGGAAAATAAATCCTCTCCACGAAATTATTTTATAACTTACATAGCTACTTTAAAGTAGCTGGTAAAAGGCCGGACAGTTTTATTTCTAGAAATGACAACAAAGATACAAATTTGACCTACTAAATAGTGATTTGTTACAAAAAGAAAAGAAAGTGACATTCTGGTTTTCAGAATTTTGTTATAAAAACATATTTTTATATTGTAGCTTCTCCAGGCCATGGGTGTATCCATACCTAATTTTCACACTAAGGCACTGCCATCCCAACTAACGTGTGATATATAAAAACAATAGAGAGTGATTAAATGAGGCAGGGGGGTATCATGATTATATCTTGCAAATATATGCTAAAGCAAGAAAGCAAGTACTGAGAATTGTTAAGTGAAAAGAGAGTGAGGAAATGTGCCCTGAGAACATCTGCAATTATGTTTATCAGAGTATAAAGGACAGAATGAGATTTAAATTCTGACTTGCAGAGAAATATGAAACAAACTGATCTGTATTTATAAACATGCAAAACACACATAGAGGATAGAATGCACTGCATACATTTTACAGTCTAATAAATAAAGACTTAGGGGAGCCAGGCGTTCCTTTGCCATAAAAGACATTGAGGATGGATGTCATAAAGCATTTGTAGAACACCATGTAAGAGGCAGAACATTTTTATACAACTGAAAATTAAATGCCATCTAAAAGGACAGGACAGCCCTACAGCAAATTGACCCTTAGACAACTGCTACCAAAACATTCCAGCTGATGAAATCAAGCCAACATTAGAGTCAGCAAAGCAGCCAGACATAGAACTCACCAGAACCATGTCTTTTTTTCTGTTGCTTTCCTTTTGTCAAGGTTACTTTCAAGGAAATGTATGCAGTATAAATAGACAATGAATAGATTATGATTTTATGAAAGAGAATCAGATCTAAACAGAAGGGACTGTGATGGAACATACCAGCACATTAAAGACACATAAACATGCATTAAAGTAGCAGGAAAAGTGCCAAATAAATTGTATTAGGATTCAAGTAAGATTCTTAGCAGGGTTTAAAATAGTGAGAATGTTATTTCTATGGGTTTTGTCCTGTTCATTGTGGTTTGCTTGGGTTTTTTTTTCAGCATTAGACAGCTAAAGAATAAGATAAAATCTGAATTTACAGGAAATACATTGTGCAAGACATCCAATAATTTTCTGGGCATTCTTTAAACAAAATTATTGGATTTTTTAAAATTTAGATCAGGAACTGGGATAAATATGATATATTTGGATTTCACTAAGATGCTTTGAATAAGTCCATATTAGAAATTATTGGTTCATATAGACAAGACGAGGCTTTTCTTTAAAACTTCTTAGTATGAAATAACTTATTGGTCTCTCAGGAGTGACCTCTACACAAAGGATTAGGAAGTACTACAGGAATAACATAATATGAAAGAGAATAAGGATGTCATAGAAGGCAGAAAGAAAATTCTTCAAGAAAATTAATAAAGAAGGAAAGAATCCAGATAACAAAATTTGCAAATACATGCATTTAGTAATTAAGACTTTCTATTAAAAGCAGAATCCATCTGTTGGAAGAGGCACAAGAGGAAATCCTGTCATAGTTGTCAATATCATGTCTGCAAAATAATATCAAAACAAAACCATGTGTGATTCTGAAATAAATCAGATTCATGTGTAAGGTGACTCTGTGGTAGACAGATTGAAGATTTAATACCATTTGAGAGGACACTGAGATAATTCAGAGTTCTGTTTATAAACTTTGGTCATCCATGAAGAGATTCTTTGTTGCTTTATTAATTAAATGGGCTAAAAGGGTAAAGAATTTTAATATACTTGTTACAGATTGTGGAACCAATTATATAAAAGAACAGTAAAGATATTTTATATTCATGAGTTCAAAGAAGCATATGTTTGCTTTCCCTGTAAAGCGTGGTGGGTGGATGTGAGTCAACTTCAGTCAGATGATCTGGTCAACTTTAATTCCCCCTGTGTTTACTAACACAGATTTCAAGTTTCTGACTGCACATTGCTCTTTACACAGAGCTCCTGCTTCATTCAGGGCACACAGCAAATAGTGGCACTGCATAAGCAACTACAGCATTAAAAATGGTTTCTATCCTCAGTGAAGATGCATTACCATACATTATTTACAGCTCATCCTTCAATCTTTTGCACTAAATACAAAACTGTTCAATTACACCTAGAGTTCTCCATTGTGTATTAATTCAAAGGAATATTCCACAAAGATCAGTCAATTTTTATAAGACCTTATCAATCAGTTTCATGTATTTCAGAGGCTAAGTTGCAATGAAATAAGAAATTCCTATTGAGCACTTGAGAAAATGCTAGTGTTTGCATCCAGATCCCAAAATACTACTATAACTGCAAAACTTCCTGCTTTGTGGATTACACATCCCAGATTTCTAACAAAGAAAATAATAGTCCTCTGTCTAATGACCTTAGTTATTGCAAGTCTATGAGTCATTCCATACCACAGTCTCAATTCTTCTCAAATGAGGCACAACTCCTGTGAAAGATTACCAAGTGATTACATGATAAAGAACTACAATACATACACAGAAGATGGTTGTACAAAAAAAAAATTGAACCAACAATCTTGTTCCACCATTTCCTAACTTGATTGTTTCCTACAGAAATAAAATAATTCCAAAATATATGGATAATTTATCTGAATCTTAACTTGAGTTCAGGTAAGCATTTTTCGCTTTCCCTGGAGTGAAAGGAAAATTTCCTTCCAGAATGGTTTTATGTTAGCATTGTATTAGAATTATTTGGCTTCTAATGGCTACTTTCAAGTATGAACAAATATTTGAATTCAAAGAAATGACTGGACAACACATCCAGTAAGATATACATTAAGAGTCGTTTGCTAACACTCAAAGTCTCTACTGGTCCTTGGAGGTCAAAATTCATTTCCATGGGGAAATTAGCAGAGGCATGAGTATTAAGGATCACTAAGATTTAGAGCTACATAATCTTATTAGTAAAGACACCAAACTCAGATACAGTATTTTTTCCAGATATACCCAATTAACATTTAGCATGAATAATGGATAAATTGGACTGATTTATATTTTTATAACAAAACTGTTTCTCTGTGTATAATTGATACTATACAAGTGTTTTTTTTTCCCCCAAAACCCGTCTGTTTGGTTTTTGTGGAAAATGTAAGGATTTTTTTCTATGGAACAAATTAATCTAGGATATCTTCATATTTGGATGCCATGATACAATGCGTCAATTCAGTCTTAGATTTAGTTTTCAATTGGATTATTATTAAAATATTGATATTTTCTATTGATGAATAGAGAAAAGCATAATATTGCCTTTATAGAGGAGTTGAGAGACAAAATTTTATGGAATAGAAGCCACTGATAGGCATTAGTTCTTTTTTGTGAACTTTTCACAACCTAGTATGAGTTTGCATCATATGAATAATTTATAGAAATATTGTCCACTGAGAAATATAATACTTTGCATGTTTTGGTACAGCTAGGAAAAGGCATCCATCCACAGGTTCATTACCTTCACAAAAATTGTCTGTGAGTGATTCTCCAACTGTCGATTTGTTTCATCATTAAACAGTTCAAATGCCCTAAGGATGTCTGTAAACAGCAGGATAGATGTGTAACAGAGTTTATCATGTAGAAAAAGGGAGCTATTTTGACATGCCTGCATTCAAAGAGGGCATCCCTTCTACTGAGAAAAAGCACTTCTTCAGGTAGAATGAATTAACTGCTACTGCAAGCACAGTAGCCCTAGGAATTTGTCTGGGGAAAATCACATCAATAAATGCAGATTTAAGAGACATTGTGGTTTTTGGACTGGGTTGAACTCCCACAGGACAACACAGAAGAGACTTATCCACTCCCATCAACTCTGTCTCTCCTTTCCTTGCTAGTTTACACATCACTGGTGATTTCCAGATTTCAGTTAAGAACTAGCTAAATTTGTAAGGAAAAAAGAGGTACCTTACATTCTCTAGCTGTTACCTAGCTCTTAACCTCACCATTATATTCCTCCTCAAGCTTCTGCATATCCCTAGTGTAATCCCATTATATCTTTTCATACTGCTTCACTCAAAACTCAAGTTACATGTACACTTTTTAAAAAGAACGATCCTTTATTTGAATTTACTTTGAGAAATAAGCTCAATAATAAGCCTACAGAGATTTCAAGAAGAAAGAAGTCTACAGAGATTGCTATCTCAAACTACTGAACAATGGATCTTTCTAACCATAAGGCCCGTTGTTCATTAATAAAATCCAAGCTTTTGGATTTTTCAGGGAAAGATGTTGTTGGTCTCATAGTCATTACCATTTTTAAAGAAAAAAAAAAGGGATCTCTTGTAAATAAATACTATGCAGTAGTGGAAAATGAAAATGAAAAATACATGAAATCATTTTTATAAACTAATAGAAATAAAAGGAATAATAGATACTACTACAGTGAAAGACAAAATTTAAGGGATGGTAAAAGTAGCTGTTGTCTCTTCATTCTGAAGAGAGGGGACCTGAAAAGCAGAAAGGTGGAATTCAAATTAATGGAATGTAATTAAAAATTCGGTGACTCGGTCTGCAACGTCTGATGAAGATGAAAGATTACTAAGCAAAAAGTTTAAAAGTCTGGTAAAAGCAGATCACTTTGAAATTGCCCAATATTGCCACATTCCAAGAGGGTAAAATAGAAAATTGATTATTCTTCCATTGAAGTCATGCAGCTTCAGGATGAAAATCAAATCCTAAATGACATTAGAGAAGAGCAAAAACATTTGAGAAAAAGATGATTTTCATACAACAAAATCTGAGTTTGGAAAACTCTGACAAATCTGAGAGTATTATAAATTCAAAGACAGCAGCATTCTACTGTAGTTAAACTGGTTTTATAACTAATGGAAAAGCATTTTCTGTGGGAAATTCAGGATTTAACCAGATCAGTACAATTCTGCAATTAAACTATCTCTTGTCATTAAGTAAGCCAATACCTTTGTTGTTTGTAATGACAGTCCCTGAAATCACAGACTTAATTTAATGAGTTAGAGTTTTCTTCCTTTCAGATCCCTGTAGTAATAAGTACATCCCTTAAAACTCTTGAAATTGCAGCATTAACAATTTCCTATAAGTACTTGCAAAGACTGGGATTGATTCAGCATAGAGAAGTGTACATTCCTTAATTTATCTAAAGTACAAAGGAGCTGACTTCTTCCTGCAGAGTAAAGGCACCTTACTGTAAGAGTCTTGGAAGTACTTTTGGCCATCTGCATTCCATTGTAACACTGCATTACAATCTTCTTTCAGGCACTGAAGAGGAAGAAATTGCTTGGTTTTGCTTAGCACATTGTTTTCATGCTTAGGCAATTTGATATATACATTAAAGTTTATGTCATGAGAGGTAGTTATTTAAAATCTCATTAGAAATACTTTGATGTTTCAGCAACAAATTTAGAAATATGGGGTTGTATCAACAGATATTCATTTTAATGGGGAAAAATAGACTTGAGATTCTAACTGGCCCTTCCAAGTAGAAATATGGGCTAAACAGCTTATAGAAAATCTGTGCTGCGTTTGCAAAAACGATCTTTAAAGTCACAGGACTACTTCTAGATATCATGGTCTCATTTTGTTGACAAAAACTAACTAGATTTCAAACTTGAGAGAGAGAACAAAAACAGAGAAGAAAAAACATGTCATGAAGTTGTGTTCTTCAAAAAATTTGGCTTTGAAAATGTCCAGGTTCAGCTGCCAAGTTGTGATCTATCATTTCCTTTAAGCAGGCTTATTTTCAGAGTTTCTGTCTCTAAAACAGATTGATACCTGCTCAGTGCTGTTATTTACCTGATCTCCTGTGTTCCTAAGACTTTAGTATCCCCTAACATATCTCAAAGCTACATTTGGCTGGGCAGACCTCCCAATAAACAGCAAAAAGAGACATTAGATGCTTCTCAAACCATGGACCCCCAGAGTGGTCTATGACTGTTGCATCTTTGCTCAGACAACTTCGGTTCACGGAGGGGGGAGAAGAATGAGGGAAGTGTTTTAGTTTCATTTGCATTGAAGTAGGTGTGAAGCAGTGTTTAAAAGCCAGCTATGGTGTAAATATTTAAATCACAAGTGGTTTGTGGTATGTATCATGCTTTCTTTTCCCCCAGACTAGAGGTTGCATGCTAACCTAGTCCACCAATGGATTTGGCAGGGAGGTGTGTGTTACCAGCATTCCATCTCAGCTGTTATTTCAGAGTGTTTTTTGCAGCCCACCACCTAGACTAGAAGATGTTGCATCTCGGCCTGAGGGGACACCAAAATAAGCACAAGAAGGTCTGATCACCTGAATTGCATGAAAATTATGGAATTAAACTCAGAATTCAGAATGCATCCAATCAACATGGATCTAGATGAGATCATTGCCTTGGGGAGACTGTCACCCTTCTGTGCTGCAGCTTGACATGTTTCGGCTCACAGTCTCATAACTTTATTTATGACAGTTCATTGCTGCTCATCCCTGTCCAAAATACATATGTGGTGGTAATGGAGAAATTATTGGCATGCAACATCCCAAAAAAGTCTTTGTTCCTGAATTAACCACGAAGAGACCTCTTTTGTGGTACTATGCCTTTCCTTTTGCTTCTCCAGGCATCCTCACTCAGCTGTCCAAGAAAATCCACAGTTAGATACCGAAGCATTTACAACCCCAGCTTAGAACAAAATCTGCACACTACCACATTAACCAAAGTGTGCACAAAGACTGGCACTTCCACTGGCTTGCCTTCAGCAAGCTGGAAGTATTGTCAGAAACTCCTGCCCCTTAGGCTTGTCTCCACCTGGATCTCCAGCAAGGCTCTTCTCTTTTTTAGCCAAAAGGTGTCAAAAGCATGTTTCTTTCATTTTCAGAACTTCAGACTATATGCTTGAAACATAGAGATTTTATTAAATTATTATGATTGCTTTAATACCTGTCTTCTGAAAATCCAGTGAAGAGCTGATATGTAAACCCAATAGAATGTCATCAAAAGCCAGGCAGAGAGAAATAACTTTCATCACATGGTTGCAAAGAGGCATTTTTCATTTCCAGGGGCTATTAAACAGCTAGGGTACATGCCTGCATAACAAGGAATAGGAACAAGGAACATAGGATCAGATAGAACACCTTGCAAAAATGCAATCTGACTTGAGCCTGCACAGAACTTGCATTTTATAAATTATTTTCTAAATCTTGAAATTGTAAAAAAATGCAACTTTTCTTCTTCTCACACATAACTCATCTCCTTTGGATGAGAAGCAGTATTTTCCATGGGAAAGGAGTTCATAAAAGCAGGGAAATTTTGGAACCAAAATAAGATTATTGAACCATCAATAAAGTTCTTGAACCATCAATAAAGGGAATTGGTCATCAGGTTCTCTAATTAACAAGGGAAGCCACCAGGCAGATAACTGGTAAAATTAGTCAGGTGGTAAATGTGATGTTCAGAAGCTTTGAGATCTCTAGTTCCGTATTGGGATCTAAAAAAAAGGAAAGTTTGTGTCAATGTAATTTGGAAATGAGTATCAAACCTACACCTAGTGGTCAGGTTATGAGGAAATGGGAGTTTAGAGAGGTCAGTTGTCTCCTAAGGAAGTAGATTTTCATTCAGTTAATATTATTAATTTAAATTGTGTTAAATCAGCATTTTTTCTGCAACAGTCTGTTCTGTCAGAAAACTCAGAAACAACAGCAAGAAAAACTGAGACTCTGTAATTTCAGCTTCAAGTATTTTTCCTGAGGGTTTTGTTAGGCCATCAGAGAAACAAACATTAAACAGGTAAAAAGATGGGTTATTTGGAAACTAATGAGTGGGAGTAGAAATTAAAGTAAAACCCAAAATCTGTAGTCAGATTTTTTTTAGCCTGGAGTCTTATTGATTGACATTGTTGGGGAGTGGAGCAGTTGGAAAGCACACTGCTTTCCTTTACAGCACAGGAATTTAGAGACTTTGTAGGTAGAAAGCAGATAAGAGACGTGAAGAAAAAAGCAATGTTTTCTGATGGATGTTTTTCCACACCCCAGTTTTCACTTGCTACAATACAAAAAACAGGGTGCACAAGGTTATATGGAAATACATGTCAGTTTAATTCATATCAAATGGGAATAGGGAGGAAAATGCCCTGCAAGTGAAAAAATTGGCATCCACATTTATAGCAAAATATTTAAGAGAACAAAACAAGGAGAGCCCTTGATCTGCAAATGCTGTACTTAACAGGTGCTTTATCAAGAAGATTATTTTGCACCAAATCTCTCCTGTGTCAAGATGTTTGTCCTTGACATGATTTCTTGCAATAATTGGTTATGCTTAGACAAACAGAAAGGTGAAAGTTAAGCTACATCTTCTGAATCTGTAGTTTTTACACAGTGAAAAACCTATCTAAGGAATTTAAGAGTAGAAGACTCAAACAATTTTAGGTTGAAGTAAACTGTTAAATGCTGCTTTTTTTTGAGCCACAAAACCTTATGTGGCTGATCTTATGAGCTGATAGTGTATTGTTGCATGTCCTAAGTACATCACAGTGGCGTGGAAATCTATCTTTCTGTTTAAATGCCTTTAACAAACCCCAAAACCTATTTGAAACAAACATTCAAAAAACCCTTAGACAATCCTCAGATGTGTGCTGCAGAATTACAGCTCTACTTCAGCACAACAATCCAGTTATTTTGATACATTTTCCACTTTCTGGACTTAAGCTGTAAACAGGGGAAATTTTATAGGAAGCAAGAGAGAAACAAAACAAGAAGCAAGAAAGAGAGATGTGTTATGTCAGAATATTTCTAGGCCACAGTCCTCTTTTCTTCTTGTATCAAGAGTTTCCATGTTAAATGCAGGATTAAAGGGTCTCTCTCTAATGAATATAAATGTTATCACATGCACAAATGCTATAAACTGAGTTCTATCAGTTACAGCTTTCTTTGTAAGTCCAGATTCCCACATGCAGAACTAAATATGCATCCCTGGACAGTTTTCTATGTAGGAGAATTTCCTCAGGTTTCTTTAGGAATGTTCACTCTGGAAATTCTAAAGAGAACAAATAAAAAGGCACCATCAGTTCATTTGAACTTCCAAATACAAAGCATCCTGAGCTACTTTCTACAGAATAATCTCTTCATTTCCATACTCCCCCAGGAAATGAACACGGCAGATTAGTCCTAAAGCATGCACCTGGCACAGATGTGCATCCAGACCACTTGCAGGCTACCTATTCAAGGTACATCTATTCCACTCGTTTGGGTATGTCAGATTCCTTTCTTGCATGCAGATCCATAATGTTTCTGTCAGAGCAATCCTTGCTGATACTGCACCTTATGGGACCCCACAGTCACCAGCTACCTTCTAACTGGCTGAGTAAAGACAAATATTTTGATAGGAAAAGGGTTCTAGCTGAAACTTGTCAATATTTTGAGACTCAAGCAATTACTAATATATCACTGAGTACTTTAAAGCAAACAAAGTACAGTGAAATCCCCATATAGGTACCTCCAACATTATTAGATATTTTTATCAGGTTTATAATGGAAGTATTTGATTTAAAATAGCAATGACTGCTGAAAGCCTGTCCAGACCTGGGATGTTATTTTTGCGGTCAATAGAAAGAAATATATGGCAAAAATACCCAACAGAATTTTTTTTTTTTTTTTTT
>VZRX01018625.1:78223-97393 GCA_013398075.1 Notiomystis cincta | reverse complement strand
TTCCTTTCTTTCCTTTCTTTCTGTCTTTCCTTTCTTGCTGTCTTTCTTTCTGTCTTTCTCTGTCTGTCTCTCTATCTGTCTCTCTTTCCCTGAAAATCTAAACCAGAAGTGACTTCTGCACCAAACAGAGTAATTGCTGGGGACAGATAAATTTTAGTGAAACAAACCTCTCCTAGATCTGAAAGCAATTAGAGAAACTCAACTGGTACAAATAATTTCTGGGTACCCAAGCGTGTGTCAGGGGGGTAAACCAGATGAATGTACCTTGATTTGCCAAGAGCCCTAACCCCATTTCCACAAAGAGGCCCTTGATCGTATCATGGTACTTCTTCCTCTGTCAGGAAATGAGAACAGAGACTGAGCATAGTCAGGATTTGTGGGGAATACCCATTTCACAATAGCTGAGGCTGACATTTGATCATTACATTATGTTCAATCACTACATACGTTTTGAGGTGTTCAGAACTGCCACCGACTTTGTTGTGGGTTTGAACTGTAAGCAGATATAGGTTTGGTCTTTACTGTGTGCTTCAGATACTTCACAAATATTTCCGCAATACTGAATGGTTTATTTTACACTTGCATTTCTTCATTAATCAAAAAAGGCTCTCTGACAGAGAATATTTTCCCATCCTATATTTAGGCTTTTGAAAAATACAGACCAGATTTTTATACAATGAAAGTTCTGGAAGAAGCAACACTAAAAAAATCCTATTTTCCAGATAGTGGTACTAGCTAAGGCATCAGTTACTAGAAGTTTTATATTCAGGCTTTTTTACAAAATTGTTGTAAAAAATTTTCCCCTGTCTTTAATTTCCAAGCCTGTGCTGCCTAACTTCAGTTAAATCATGCACTGTAGCCCTTTTTCATTTAGCCCTCTGTCAAAATGACACCCAGCTCTTCTGTCCTTCATTACTCTACAAATTTTGCTCTACAAATTCTGAAGTGTCTTCGTGGCTTGAAAACCCACCCTCATTTTTCTACCTGACTCCCTGTTCCCTTTTTCACTCAGTACTCAATCCAATAAGCTATTCTCCTCATCTTTTTTCTCCCACCAAGTTTTTTAGGCTACTTCTGTGGAACTTTAATGTCAATCTCAATTCTTCATGCTGTCAGATTTTCTGAAAAAAGAGACACAACCTTACTTGTTTTGCCTAGAATAGTTAACAATTGTGGGCTACTCACATGGTCCTGGGGAAGGGAATTATTACCCTTATTGATGGGAAAAGACATATTTCTTTTCACTGGCTGCTTTTTGGCAGCTGCAGTGGTAGAGTGCGGTGGGTTTTCCAGTCAGGAATTCTTGGTGAGGTCTCCATGGAGCTGTGCATTTTAAAATCCTTATCTGAACAATTCACACGGGCTATAGAGAACTTCTCCAAATCCTTCCAGCCCCTCTGCAAAGTAGGTCTTTACCAAAGATCTGACTTTAGTGCGTTGAAAATGTTACCTCTGCTCCTCCTTCCTAACCACATGTGAAATACACACATGTGAGACACCTGGCCTGCATGGGGGAAGGGCATTTGTGTCTCCTTCCCTGGCAGCAGCTGCCTCTTTCACTTGGGACGTGCAAAGTTCGGTGCTAATTTGCATGCTGAGCCCCACATTGTACCATATGTATTTTCTACTGTGTACTATCTTCCCAGAGCCATGAGTTTGTAGGAACAGCATCCTGTTAGATACATCTCTCAGGGGCTGGGATACTGCTGGGGTGCAATGTTGAGCACCTTGTTGAGCTCATCCCCATTCATTACCTTCCTACACCAGAACATTCAACACCTGTGCAATATATGCGATGTTCCCCAATTCCAGTTGTTACTGTTAGATTCAGTTCAGCTTGTTCTTGCCACTATTTCAAAAGTGCAAACTGCAGCAGAGGTTTACATTGTCAAGAAACAACACGAATGAGCTGAGGACTTTGACAGCTCTCTGGGAAATACTTGGGGGTTTTGCCCCATGGAAGGTATGAGAGAGTTTTGATGTCCACCAGGCTATAATCTTAGGAGGTCTTGTACTCCTTTTTCCTTTCCAATTTGGGCATCAGAGGAGATGCTTTTACCTGTGGAGATATATTTCACCACAAATAAAAACAAAATGTTGAGTGCAGGCACATCCTAATACAAAGTAAGTGTTGACTTCTTTAATCTTATAGCAATACTGAAATCTCATCAAACTGCAAATATGATTTGTGTCAAGACAAGATTATTGAATGCCTGGCAAAGTAATTACTCCTACACAGAGAAAAATAAGATCTTTCTTTTAACCACTTCAGGAAAATTCATCAAACTCAGTTCTACTCTGAAAATGTGGTTGAAAGTGGGGAGATTTTTTATCAGCTCGTAGCTGTACTTAGTGCAGCTAAAGGAAACAAGAGTTATAAAATTCAGCACATACCCAGTTCTCAGCCTCTTAGTGTAAAGTGGCAATAGGTCTTTTGCCCAATTAACTCGTGCAGAGTCAGGCTCATAGTTTGAAAGTATGAATGCTCGACATTTTACATCTCTATCTGAACATGTAAAATGAGATGAGATTAAGAATAATGAGTTTTCTCCATGGATGTGATTTTTAATGGTTGGTGAATCCTTGCAAAATTGTTTCTGAAAATAAGGACCTTACCAGAAATGGCACATTTTTAGGTTGCTGGATGGCACATATGGATTTGCTTTTCTTAATCACTTTCTTCAGACGTCTTTCAAGTGGATAACTCAGATGACTATAGGTTGGCATGGGATGTGCTCAACAAGGAGCACCCAGAGTATTCAAAGTTCAGCAACGTGATTTGAAATATTCACTGGAAATACCAGTGAAGTTTTGCCTCTGCTGGGAACCCAGAGTGTCTCTGTGCCAATTGTGTGCAGGTTGGTCTTTACAACTATGAAGGATTTTGGAAGGCAAAAAAGTCTGTGGAGCAGATGTTTTATGCAGGAGGCTGCCCTGGTCAGCTCTTGCTGTACTTTGCCAGAAAAATCAGCAGAAATTCGTGTTGTGCTGTGAGCAACATTCGCATGTCACTGTGTCATCCAGTTCCCAGAAGAGGAGAGTGTTACATGACGGTGAAATAAGCAGAGAAAACCGTGGAGAGCGGCCGGACCATATGGTGAAGGGAGCGGCTCCCCGTTAAAAAAAAAACAGAGAAAACAACAGAGCATGTAAGATCAATATGGGAAAGTGATGTAGAATTTAACAGTTGTTAAAAACAACAGAAATTTGCAGTGATTCATTATCAAATTACTCTAAACACACATGGGCCAAATCCTCCTGTTTAATGTAATCTTATTGATGGTAGTGCATCCATAGTGATTTCACCTGCTAATGATCTGTTCTGTAAAATTTCACTGGGAAGGGATTTTATGGTAATTTTTAACTAGCCTATGGAGAGCTCCACAACAGGAATATAACTGATCTGTTGTATTCTGTAGGCACTTAAGTTCAAGTCACTAGAAAAATTATTTGCTATTGAACTCTATTGGATTTTCCATAAAAGGAAACTTAATTTCTTCACACGTTGTGTGTTGATGATCTCACATTAGTCTCTTGTAGTTAGAGTCTCTGAGAGGAAAATTAATCAGAAACTATAGAGAGAGCATCTGAAGGGAGTTTTCAAGGTTTCTTTCCCCTCAGTTTTGCTCTGGGAGAAGCCAGCATACTTATCAGTTACTTAATGGTGATTTAATTTCAAGTATTGTGCTCTATGGTATTGGTTCACTCTGAAAGAGTGAACCCCAGCTATTCCAGAGTGAACCCCAGCTATTCCAACATTGTTCTTAGGTATTGCATCCCTTTTTGAGTACAGTGAGGAACTGAACAGAATAAAATGTTTCTCTCAGCTGCTGTTTATCTCTGTATGATTAAGCTTTGATGCTAACTACTGAGTTGTCTGGACACTAAGTGAAGGAGTCTCTCTCTGAAAGACTCTCTGAAAACTTGTAGAATGTATTTTAATTGAAAAATTAAGTTTTCATAGTTTTCTTTAGGTAAATCCTCAATTCTCATCAGGACTCCTTTAAAATAAGGTTTGATCAAGAGCTTAAGGAAAACAGTGAAGAAAGAAATTTATTTTTGGCTTTGCCTGTGTTCTTGCAGTAGGTAAATGGGTTCAAAGTGAAACACTGCAGTGGATCCCCAGAAAAACAGTGAAGGTTTAATATCTACATGGGGTAATCAAGTGTAAAATCATCATAATTGAAAAGACAGCACTGAAACCAGAAAATATTATAATAAAAATGTTTTAAGTACAATTACAGCACCAGTCTGAGGGCAAATCCGATTTTGAATAAAAAGAAGTAGTTAGTTTAGTAAATCAAAATAATTATTTTCAGTGTCCCTTCAGCTGAACTGAGCCCTTAGGAACACTCAGTAAATGGAATTGCCAGGCAATACAATATTACCAAATAGAAGCCATTAATGGTTTCAGTATTGGAAATAAAGAGGCTTTATTCCATCCTCACACCCAACACACACACACAATTCATAACATTAACTCCTATCCAGCTGACTTTTTTATTTTTTGGTTTTTTTTTTAACCCTCAAACTGATGACAGTTGGTAGAAGAAAGGGTTTGCAACTGACAAACTAACAAGAGGAAGGAGAAGGACAGAGGGAAAAAGAGGAACCAGGATAAAATGGAGGAGTCTGGATGATGGCTCCAGCTGAGAAGATTTGTGATTATGCAGAAGGAGGCAAGAAGGAGGGAAACCTGAGAGGAGTGATGGGGGAAGGAGATAAGTAGAAAGAGAACCAAAGAGAATGGAAGGCAAATAATCTCTATGTGCAGCAAAAGATTAGCGAGATAAAATAAAGCATTGAAAGAAGAATGGGATTGGTTAGACCTTGACCATTGAGCAGCTGATTGAAAATTATCTTTTTAGTCAGGTTTTATCCTTTGATCCTGAGAGATTACTGAATTAAAACAAAAAGAAATGAGAGACTGAGTAGCTCTAGGTTTACACTTGCCTTTAAACGATATGAATATTTTTACATACTAAAGGAGGAATTAATGTCAAGCACATTATGGCCTGCTGAGATATGGAGGAGTGACTGAAAATGTGATGAAAGACACGACACAGTCTTTGGGAAGAGACCATGTCCTGCTTTTGGCAAAGCAGTTTTCATCAGTGTCAGTCACCTCCTAACACAGCCTGATGAGTTGTTTGGACCCAATTCCATGTGGAAAAAGTGACACAGGATAACCAGGAAATAACAGTGCTCCAGGACACGAGATCAGTCTTGAAAGGCAGCAGCTTGACAGTCATCATCTCTGGGTGGGGTGGATGGAGTTTGGCTCCTCTTGGCTCACAGCTGTGAGCAAGGTGAAATCAGCAGGTGAAAGGAAACATGTCTCTCACATCCTCCCTGTGCACCTTCCCTCACCAAGGCTGGCTTAATGTCCCTGGTCTCTCACAGAGAAGAGCAGAAATTTATTTGTCTCAAATGGAAAACGTGGGATGAGCCATACATTTGTAGCACAGTGTGGTCTTTATGGGTTACAGTGGGGAGTTGATGGAGTCTCCTGAGTGATTCTTGACAATGCTGTCTAGCAAAGATGTTATTCAGGAAAAAGTGCAGAAATGTATTTTTTCCTTTGTCTGCATGTCTGTAATCCCTTTTTGTAAGAGGAAAACAGATTAAATGGTGTTTCTAGCTCTAGTTCCATTAATTGGTGTAGAAAGGGCTCTCTTTTGGCTTTTTCCTGTGGAGGAAAGTAATAGTAAAGAATTCTGGAGACACATATTTGGTAGTCTGTATTTTTCCAGATAATTATCTGTACTCTGCCAATGGTACTTGTATTTGAAAGAGTTTGACTCTGTAAGAAGTCACACTTCAGTGCCCATACAGGTAGGTGAGGAGTTAGAGGTTTCCTCCTGTGTGCAGATGTGAGAGCTTCTGGCCCATCTGATGAGGATGAAGAGAGGTTCAACCCCTCCCTTCCTCCCTCCTTCCAGGCTCGTGGTAGTCTGGAGTTTCCTGGTGATTGTTAGAGCTGAAAAGCATTTGCTAATGAAGCCTATCCTATTAACAGGGAACAAGGAAAGGAGAGTGGAGACTTCCTGTGTTTGCTCATTCCTGGCAATCATTACCTAGCTGCTGCTCCCAACTGTGACTCTCCCAGGTAAATCACAGCCTAGACATTCCAGTCCTGCCTAACTGAGTTTCAGTCGCTCTGCTGCCCTGACATTAGTGCAACAAAATTGAGAGGAAGTGAGTAAAAGCCATTTTGAAGATTAGTCACCGTTTCAACATAAAGGACTAGAGACCACGCAGAAACTGACTGCTGGGAAAAGCCTGTCTAACTCACCGTGAAAGGAGGGTTTCCACTGTTTGAAGATGCATATTTTATTTCTGACTCAAACCATTCTCCTTCCTGTAAACCACCGTAGCAAACTCTTTACCAGTCTTTTAGGGTGTGCTTTCCAGTGCATGTGTGGAAGTTTAGTAGATAAAGAAGAATACCTCATAGTTGGAGAAGTGCAAGGCTATGCATAAGGAAGAAGAAACGTGGAGGAAAACATCAGCTTGCATGCAATAAACCACAGGCATCCTCATATATGTGCCATCGGTAATGAAACTCCCACTAGCTGAAAAACAAATTAACTTGTTATTGCCCAGGGTATAATTTATAGCAATATTCTTGGTGACTAACTCTTTATTTGGTCTGTCCTGAAGACAACATTGTTCCTCACTTTTGGCAAGAACTTCCTGTGGATGTTTCTTGGATTGTACTTTCAGCCCTGTGTGGAATATGCATTACTATTCACAGAAAATCAGCAGAAAACATATGTGTATTTTAATATCTACTTATACACTGTGTCAAAGACACGAATAAAACTTGATGTTAGAGTATTAAATTTTTGTTTGGGCTTGTGTTTAATTGAAATCTTTAAGTTGGGTGTTCAGTTAAATAAAAATCAAAGTATTTTTATAAACATGCTATGTTTGATGTGGGTTAAAGTACTTGGGGAAAAGAAGTGGACTTAGAGAAGTCTCTGGGAGTTTTGTCACTGACTTTCATGGGGCCTGAACATCACTCAAAAGACAAAATTGGTAACATTGACCAGTTCATAACCATGTCTCCTAAAGCTGTGAAAACAGAAAACTGGGAAAACTGTGAATGTAAAATAGAATTAAAAAGACGCCTAGGCATTAAACTGCAAAGTCTGATTCAAGTCTTGGTCTCACTTGAATCAGTTGCCAAACTGTAGCTGACCTCAGTGTAGTGAGACAGCAGTTTTCAAGCTCAAATACTGATTTTGGTGTTGTCTTTGTGTATGTCAGATAAAAAAAAACCCCACCTTTCCCCACAATCTACTTCATGCTAATTAAATGAATATATCACTCACGCCTCTTGGGAACTATTTCACAGTGACTTTACCTGTACTAATTGCTGTCAGGCCAGTGTCTGACACCACCTGGTAGTTCTGGGTTTTGTTTGTTTGTGTTTTTTTTTTTGTTTGTTGGTTTGGTTTGGTTTTGCTTTGTTTGGCATTTATGTGATTCTTTTTTGGTTTGGCCTGTCCAGAATTTAAAAGTGGGCAAGACTACAGCAGAAAGTACTTCTTGGTTATCCTTAAATTTTCCATCAGAGTTATAAAACCTTGTAAGTAGAGGGCTTGTAAAGAGAACTCTACTGTGACCTTAGTGGTGGTGGCAGATTATAATATGCATGTTGCTAAGAGGCCTGGTTAATGAATGCCAGTAGGATTAGAAAATGATGAGTGCACTTTTTAAGGTTGCCATGCTGTGATAGATTTTATCACTGAGAACAATGAAAGGTGAACAGTAATCTATGGACACTGCCTCTTTCTTTCTTCCAGAAATCAGCACCGTCTCTTATTAATTAAATTGAATACAGAACAATATAAATCTCTCAGTGCTTATTCCGCTCATTTCATACATACTAATGAGGATGAGCTTCTGAAGCTGGTGGTTGGGATCATTTATTCAGTGGTGGGAAAAATAACATCAGGATTCAGACCCCCTGCTGACTTTGCACACTGTTGTGCTAGATTTATATTGGCCTACTAATAAGTAACTGAATACATTAAATGAGACGCTCGTCACTGCAAGAGTTACAAGGGACTCCTTGTTTTTCTTCCTTGTGTATTCTTTGGTGAGGAGATTAGGGGAGATGGGCCCATTATGTAAGTCTCTCCTCTTGGTATTTCATCCACCAGTTCAAAGCCCTCTTTTCCAAACAGAAACTATGCCAAAGCTCTCATCAATCATTAAAAGTCCCAGCAGTTACAAACTCACTGATTTTGATGTGAAGTGCAACAGTCCTGCTACTTTTTAAAAAAGAAAGTGAACCACACTATGCCTAGCAGTTGAAACTCTGCATTACACAGTATGCATGATTAGTGAAGAGAGAAAATACAGGGCATTCAGCAGCCAAAGAAATGTCTCTTTAGAGCTCCTCTTTGGATGAAATACAATGAAACAAGCAAGCTGGGTATTCCAGTGCTGCATATGTAGCTGCAAAAGAAAAAAAAAAAAAAATCTGGGTTAGTCCTCTATATCCACATCTAATTTTTAACCAATAGACCCCAATTCTCAGCCTTCTAAATGTAGGATAGGAAAACAGTATGTACTGTGCTGCCAGACAGGAGTTTCTGTTACAAACCTAAAATACAGCAATATGACCATGCCCTATAGGAAATACCCTGTGTTCACTCAACGAAGTTTGATAGAGAAGCATTGAAAAAAATACTGTATGGCAACTGACAGTAAATGAAGACTTTTAAAAACCTGTGACTGCTGCATTTATTGTGTCCATCAGTCGTTAGAAGACAGGCAAAACTTACCAGATATTTAGATCAGTAGACTGATCCCTTCTACAGATGAGTTTACAGTGTGACTTGGAAAACTCAATTAGCCTTATTAACTTAACTTTTGTAACTGCACAGGTAATTAAGCAAGGGTGGCCACCTCTTTGAAAAGCCCCATCTGCACTATGTGGCTCTACAGAAGAGTGGAAGGGAGACACTTTTGGTGTGTTTTGCTAGCAAATTAACAGGAGGAAGACAACAATTTCTGAAGGAGGCAATATATTGGATGGAGATTGGTGCAAGTGGGACTTCAATGCAACCATTATCCCCAAACTGGCTAAACAATTCACTTTTTTTGGTTGAGTTGAAGAGTTGAAGAGAGGGTTCCTGTACACAGCTAGTGTCATTTAAGTTATATGACCGGAATACCACAACTGAATTAGTGTAGAGGTGAATGAGGAAATAAAAATATAAAATTAATGGAGAATAAATACAGTCTTTTCCTTATTTGCATTTTTGTGGCAATATATAGGTATATAGACTCTGTAAAAGATTTTAATATATGTTCCAATTGATTTTGCAGTGTACATATCACTCTCTGAAAAAAAATATTTTCCATTCTGCCATTTTTCTTGGTTAAAATGTTTTCTTCCATCTGACAGCTCTTGTAGGTGACAAATTTTTGTGAATGGAGCTACTCTTGTCTTTGAAGTTGTAGTTTGTCCTGGAAGATCTACCTGGGAAGCAAGGTTTTATTTTTATTGTTAGAACTTGAATCAGGTGGGGCTTGTTAGTCACCTCTGAACATGTGGCTAAATCACAAATAGTATCTTTTATCTCAGGAACTCAAGTTTTACATTATAACATTTTTTTTTGTAGGGAGGAGATGCTCTTGCACACACTTCATTGTGTGTAGAACTGAACATTTCAGCAACAGCACTAAGTATGATTTATTTAGAGCATATAGTCTGTCTAATGCTAGTGTCTGTAAATAGTAACGATGAAGAAAACCAGCATTTGGAAGAATTTGATGAAATAAAGACAGCAGTCAAAATCATTTTGCTTTAGGAGAAAGATGTATAGATTTTATACAGGGTGAGTCTTATCTCACTGAATTTACCTCCATTATCTCACAGATTAAAAAAAAAATCCTGATTTTTTCCCTATTTTTCTTGCTATGTGTTAGAATCACAGGTTTTATGTGTGTTTAACTATATAGAGTAGACACTTGGGAATAAATGACTAGTCAAACCCATGACCTCTGTTTTGGCTTCAGTAGCTAGAGGACAAAGTCTCTGTAAAACATCAGTTATAGGCCCACAGGAAAAGAAATAAAAATTCAATAAACCTCTGTCACTTAGTCTGCTGCTAAATATGGACATAGAGCCTTGAGATGTTTTAGTTCACCATTCCTTCGCAGTCTTAAGGGTCAGTTGCCCTGTGTGCTTACTGGAAATATCAATGAGTGCATCCCCAAAGTTTGGGCAGAAGGAAAGAGTCAGCTGTATGGATGAGGTAGAGGTGGAAGTTGCTATGGTAAGTCTGTAAGAAGTTGTTGGAGCCTGATGATCTTCTCTGGATCATATCCAACCCTGGGATGCAAATTTTCCTGGCTGCAGTTTACAGTATTCAGAGTCTAAAATTATGGCAGATACGCAGTGCTTTAAGCTGCTTCCTACTCAAATGTCTGATTCCTGGACTTCTGGACCGTGTCTAAAATTACACCATTGCTCACTGAAGATTATCATCCATTCTCTGTTTCAGGAGTGCTCATTAACACTACATGTGTTATCACTATCGACTTGCACTTGCAAATCTTCTACATCTATGCACTATTTACCTTTTGCATTGTGAATATATTTAGGAAAATATATTTTGCATTTTCCAACATATTGAAAAATGATGTGTAGGGGTTTGTTCAGCAAAATACCTTGTGTGAATGGCACAGAGTACAGAGGACAGTTAGGTGGAGTCAGATCCTGAAAGGGATGCTGGTATCTAGCATGTAATTGAGATACCATATTCACATTGTAGCTTCTATTTGTAACTCCACTTCTAAAACAAGGGATGAAAGTAGCCACAGTGATACTGACTATTGCCAGTTATCTCTGTATTGTTTAAATGGGGGTTTAAGTCACAATGTTTCCTCGAACAAACAAATCGTGCTCAACAGGAGTCACACATAAAGAAATAAACTTACAGATTCTGGAATTCTGTCATTTAGATCAGGAGCGCTGTAAAAGAAGGACTGAATAGCAAAGCTGGGCCCAGACCCAATGCAAGTTTCCATAAAAGAATAAATCTATTCAGATAAACAGCTTCGATTAATTTCTGAAACTCAAATATGTTGTAATCATTACGAGGCCAATTTTTTATATGGATTTGAATCCAATAAATTCCTTGGCATTATTCCTTTTTTCCACTTCTAGTGATACACATTATGTTGTTACTGTCTCTTAATGCAGAAGTGCTCAGTTCTGTCTGCCTCCTTCTATTTTATGTGTGTACAAATACTGTATGATATCCAGGAGATGTCTTCTTTTCCATGTCTGATAGAAATTCTTAATGCATTACAGTGCGACTGAATTCACCTGTTTATTCAAGCAGTGAACAAACACCACTTTGGAGCTGATTTCTGCCCTCTCGACACCATACCCCTAGAAGGATGAGAGGCAGCTCTTCCCATTGCCCTCATCTTATTTCTCCTTTCATCAGGGAGCATCAGGAGCACACCTGTGTGAATGATCAGACGGCCTCACAGGGGGTGAGGAGTGCAATCTGCACGACACGTGTTGTTTCAAGCAGCCCTAGGAGCTGGGATGCTGGGGCTGTTCCTAATTCTGGTCATTTGGAGGTGACCACAGAGCAAGCATGCTGGACTGATCTCCAGAAAATAACTTTTAGCTGCAGATAATAGCAAACACTGTCAAAGTTTCAAAGGATTTAGCCAAGTTTCTGAAGGAAACATTTAAAGGGCCTTGTTAAATCAAACATTCCCATCTAGCTCTAGAGGCATTCCTGTCCCAGGTCTGCAATGTTTGGTTACACTTCTATTGTTTGATGTAGAGCCTTAGATCTTCAATTAATATGCAATTCAGTCTTCACTGAGACAATGGCAGGATCTACTCAGCATTCTGGCAGCCTGTGAAGCAGATAAACTCTAACCTTTGCCAAATACAAAGGATGATAAAAGCAGAAGTCACTTTTTTCAGCTGAATTAAAATACAATGCCAATGTCTTTGTAGTCCTCATCTTTTTTCCTGCTTTATTGTGGTAACCTTCAGTTGGCATTGTATGGCACCTATAAAATACATACTGCAGAATTTAAATTAAATAGAGTTGCAGCAGCAAGCAGAAAACCAGAGACACTGAGTTTGCTCTTAAACAGTTTTCATCCATTAGATTCAAAATGTGATATATGTTGGTAGATTACTCTAACCTGTCCCTGGAAATAGGTAAGGAGTCCAGTGCCATAGCAATTTACCTTAAAATACCATTAAGTTCAATAGGGCAGGATTTCACTAAGGTTGTTAAAAGGGACTAGGTTGAGATAGCATCATGGAGGTCTTTTCATGTGCCTATCTCAGGGCTTAGATGTTGAAACACTCAAGTACAGAAACTGTATGAAAATGTGTATTCCTGTTGAATTATTTGAAAATTAAGAGATAACTGTTTTCTGCAAAGAAGAAAAAAAAAAAGACTTTTTTTTTTTTTTTTACATGGGAGTCAGTAGACAGAGGCAAAAAAATCCCCACACCCAAAAGCAAAACCAAAGACCTAAAATACACTCGAGACTTGTAGGTTTGCATCTTATGAAAGCCTCTGTGTGTGATTTGACAGTTCATGACTATATCTCAGGGCTGAGATATAGTCCTGTGTAAAACAGGACAGCATATTTATGATTACTTTTCTCTCTTTTTACAAGACCTGGGGAAAAAAAAAAGACGTTCCCATGACATGCTATTTTTAGTCACTCACAAACTCACTGCAGTTCTACATTTCTCTTACTTAGTGCAAGTGTTTTGTCTCAGAAATATTTTCAGAAAGAATAGGTGTGAAAAACCCCCATGTGCCTGTTCAAAGAGTGCTTATCTGCCTTAGACAAATCAAGTGTTAGGGCTTTGCCAGCCTGACATGTCTGCATTGAAATGTATTAGAGTGAGAATCACAGGAACAGCTCCCTCAGAAGATCGAGGAGGGTGATAATACAGGTGAGCTGCAGAAAGCTGACTTTGGAGGCCTGAGGTTGGCACTGGGTGATGGATGGAGTACTTAAAATGTCAAGTGATTAACCACAGTCATTTGAGACTGTGCACCCAAAGGATAACACTCTAATGTGTGTTACAGCCTGGGTAAGGAGGTCTGGAGGCTCAGGGTGAAGAGAGGAAAACTCCACATGCCCTGCTTCAAATAGGTATAGGAACCATTGATATTTCTTCCTTGGTTTTCTGAAGCCTACTTTGAAGATTGCCTATTTAGCTTTAGGTTTGGGGGTATTTCCAAGCCAAATGTTGTTTAACACGTTTGTAGCTTGTTTCAGGACTATGAAACCAGAGCTATGACTTAAATAAATGGCCTCTTAACTGGTTTCAAGGAAAAAAAATTATATATGGATACAGTTCAGTTATTGTCTAATTCCTGTTAGGTGATCGCATCAGAAATCATGTTACATGGAAATCTCTTAAAGGTAATAGCTTATATTCAGTTATTTCACTACAGAGATATGAAGTCATATGAAAAGATGTGTTAAGGTTATTTTTAGTCCTAATATATGTATTAAAATACCATTGTATCACTAGTGATCTTACAGAAGTACTGGCAGCAATGGGGGTTCACATCACGTACCCATGATCAGAGATAGTTAAATCACTGACCATTTAATTCTGCTCACCTTTCCTCTGTTGATTTGCTGCTTTAATTTCCTACATTTGATTTCTCCAGTGGTTTAAAATTAGCTCCTCTACAATTTTAAAAAAAAGGGGCTAGATTGTCAAGTTTTCAAGTGAGTTTGCTGACCAGAAGAATCCCTTAAGAGGTTCACAGTAAATCCAGTGGCACAGTGCATTTTGTTTAAGTGCTTGTCATTAAGGGTTGGCGTGCACAGTAGACTTGAAAAGAGTTTGGAAGACTGATTCAAGTAGTAGCATTACTTTACACATGAGTGCATCAAGAAAGAGCATAGAAGGTGATAAGAAAAAATTGTAACCATGGAAAAACTATCAATTCACATTTTCATCTCTTTTTAATTAACTTGAATTCTTTTAGTCTCTGTCATTTACACATAGCTACTATGCCATAGCTTGGGTCCCACTGCTTTGATAAATAGAATGAGGAATTAATTTATAGTGGTTGATTTTGCTTATATAATAATTATATCACTGAAACTGGGAAAAAACCCCAAAAACTGCTTGACTGAAATGAACATGTTTGACATCCACTGAGTATTTTTTCCTTTCTCTTGGTTTGCAGTGTCTGAAATTAGTTACTGAGCACTATCTTTTCAGCTTCTTCCTTAAAAAATCTTTGTGATAAAGCTGTGAAGTTTCCAGTATAAAGCTTTACTCACAGAGCTAGCACAAATCCTCCAATCCAACATCGCGCATTTTCACTGATGCTGACAATTTCTGGCACAAGCCTGTGTACTCAAGACACTCTAAATCCCAGCACAGCACAGCACAGCACAGCACAGCACAGCACAGCACAGCACAGCACAGCACAGCACAGCACATGACTGCTTGGAGGAGCTTAAGCTGTTGTTCTGGTGATTTAAACGATGCATTGCTAGTGGGACAAGCTTGACATATCCTCACAGGCAAAAATTTCCTTCCCCCTCTCAGTCCCTGGGCTCTGTTGGCTTTTATTTTTTACACCTTCCCAATCCTACTGAAAATCTTGCCTACTCCCTGAGGCTTGTGGGAGTGATGTGAGCAGCACAAGCAGCCACCGCAGCAGACACAGACAGAACCACATCAAAACTGACACCACAGCCAATGGTTTTCACAGCAATGCCTTGAAGCTGCACTTTCTGTACCCCCAGTGGAGCTTCTCAGAGATGTCTGCTGCTAATAAGTTGCCCTTTTCCCCCCTCAACCACTGCTTCTCCTACCTTTTGAATGATCATTGTCTTCTTTTTTTCACTTTACTCTCCCACTCATTCTCTCTGCTCTTTCTTTCTCCTGGTGCATCTCCACATGTGTGAATACAGAATTTTCCATTACACCACCTCTTATCTACCCTTCTCTGATGGGTACCCTCTCTCTCTCTCTCTCTGTTATTGCTGCTGCTATCCTTTAGCCTGGCAGTAACCATAGGGATTAAATGAAATGCATTCTACTTAATAAGAAACACATTAAATACACCAATGCTTCTCCCAGCAGAACCCTACACTTGATGGGAAACACCCAAGAAATTGATGACTGATGCCATATATTTGTGTATGTATGTTTTATGTAGTGGCAATTATGGAATTAAAAGAGCTTTGCTTTGTATCTAGACACATATGCCAACTGATGCTTCAGAGTATGAACCTTTACTACATGACAAAATGTGAAGAGCTTAAAGACTGCAAAATGGGTTGAATTGTACACCAAAAAGGAACAAAAAAATCCCTCAATAGGTTCACTTATCCTTCTGTTTTCTGAATGAAGCAGTGCAGGGCTATACACCTGTCTGTGTTTCATCTTATCACTGAATTACTGTTCATCATTTCCATCTCACACAATTCCCTGCTTTGCTGCCTTTGGTCCATCCAATGAGTAAATAAGTAAATCCAAATGAGTCAGTGGGACAGACCCTCATAAAAAAAAAAAAAGAGCTACTTTTGCCATGATGTCCCATTCTTTCTTGCTATCCAATGTGGATATACAACGTGCTTTATGTGTCTGTCTCATGGATGCTTTGCACAACCTAAAACAATTTTCAAAAGGTGCTTTGTTTGTGTGTTGTAGTGGGTTCTGTTAAGGCAAGGGTTTTAGTGATCAAGCTTGATATACTAGGAGTCCTTATCAGAAATTTTGCTATCATAAGTCTTAAAAAGAGAGTTTCACTGTTATGGGATACTAATAATTAATAGGTGCTTGGGATGTATTTATGGAGGGTAAGCTAGAGCTGGGAAATTACTGAGTAGATGCAGATTTTCAAAAGTGAAATATCAGGAACTGGTTTTATAGACAACAGTACACCCTATTATAAATCTTTTAAAACAGGAGCCCACATACAGATAAGGCAAGTGTAGATGGTGTTGAATAGGAGCCAGAAATAAACCTTGCACAAATAGCTCCAATAATGAATAAGAATATCTGCTGAAGCTTAACATTTGGTTTATGGATATTAGATCTGAAAATTATTTTCAGAATCTCCTATTATGATCTTCTGTTCTCAAATCTAAAGTGTAATTTTGTCATGTTACAGTTCTTGACAAGGATGATTGCCTGAAAGAGACAAACAGAATGGAGGTAGTCTGCAACAGAATGGACCATGAAGAGAGAAGGTACACATAAATCATGTTTCTACATTCTGATTAAAAAAAGTCATCATAACAAGAAAACTCTAACAGTTCAAGATCCAAAAATTAGTTATGTATATGTTTGTCTTCAAGGCTCTGAATATATCCTAAGAAATATTTGAAGTTTTAGCTTCAGATATTATCTTTAGAAGTTATATATTTATATTAAAAAGTCAATGCTTTTTTATAGACACAAATACCTTGTTATTTTGAAGACTAGAAAAACATGCCATGAAAGAACTTGCTTTTATCTCTGAGGTGTCTTGTGAGCACTGAATTTTAATAATCACTATCACAACTTCAGTTTGCTGAATACCAATCATATCCATTTCCCATTCTTTCTTCAGTTTAACTCACAACATCATCAATCAGAATCCAAATAATTGGGGTTTTTTAGCTCCTTGAGCTAAGGCCAAAAAATGGCATGGCTGTCAACTATGAAAGGAAAAAAACGAGGGACAGGTGCTCTGGGGACAGGTGTGAACACAGGAGTGAGATGAAACAGCTCACTCAGAACCTACAACGCTGAAATGCTTTAAACTTACACTGTGGCTTTCAGGGGATGAGCACCTGCAATTAGCTGAGGCACTTGGCTGTGGTTCTGACCCCTTAATTTCAATTCGCTCTGCTGGAGGTGCAGGAGATTCACAAATGTTTGTGCAGAAATGAGGGGCAGTCATGATTTGAGGCATAAAGCCTGTCCCTCCCAGCCAAGAGGCACGAAGGGGCTGCTGCTGCTGCGGCACTGCACGTCCCGGCGCGGGCTGACCCAACACCACTACTGGGCTGCACTGGTGCAGCTGTGCCAGCATAACTCATCCAAGACCATCCCCCAGAGCCAGCCCGGGCTCCCACACAACCTGGCCTTGCTGTTTTGGGGAGTCTGTGTCTGCTGATGACCTGGCAGGACAACACAGACACAGTCTTTGAAACAGAGACCTTCACAAAGCACAGCTTGTTCAAGGATCCTCCCTGCTCCTGGGCATGGCTCTGTTAGCAAATCCTGGCTGCTTTCTCAGGGCATGCATGCCTGTACAGCCAAAAACCTGTCTTGTAACAGTTGTTTTGGATGATTACTGAAGAAACTGGGGAGAAAGACAATTTATTGGGCTGTTTGGAATTAGAGGGAATATAGATCTTAGAAGCCATTCTAAAGGTTGGTCCTTAAGATGGTCTTGTATTCACTACTCTGCAGACCCCAGGCATGGTATCAACAAATTTAATAAGGCAGGCAGTTTTTACAGTTAGGTGATCTCCTGATAAGAAAGGTCAAAGTTACAGGGTTCACAATCCTTGAGTTTAAGAAGATTAGAAATCTAGTTCCCCTGACAGTTCCAGAAAGCATTCTCACTCTCTGCCTAACACCACAGATGGTCCTATCTCCACATGAGCCTTCCACTGATTCAGACAGGGAGCTGAACAATGCCATGTGATTAGGAAGATTGCTTTGACAATGAACAAGGAGAAAGGTATTCCCTCAAGAATTTTGGCAGGAGGCAGTTGCAAAAGGTCCAGGTACTTTGCAAGGAACTTTGTGCTTCACGCAAAAGATCTGGAAATGTCAGAACTTCCATTTCTATAAATCAACTAGCCAGACATTTTGAAGTTATCCATCTCTGTAATAGCTTTTTTTTTTCCCCCAGGAGGGTGGTGTGATGGGGAGGAGGTGGGTCTAAAATAATGTTTCCTTTTAAATTTGGGGAATGAGAAAGTTTTCATGATATTCTGTGAAACATAAGGGCAAAGTGATAGATAATCCTTCAAGAAAATAAATAGATTAGGTGCTACTGCCCAGCACAATATATATTACCAATTAACAGCAGCATTAGACCATGCCAAATAAAATCATTAATCTCTCTTTAATTTGCAGCATTAGTTTGGTGTCCTTATTTTTTAGAGACTCTGAAGCCCATAAATTTCCAGACATACAGTGTTCTGCTATCCAATCCAATGCACATAAAGTAAAATATAAATACAAGCCATTCAGATCAAAAGGCAAAGAGATTTCACTGAGAGAAAGCAAAATAGTGGCAAATGGTTTTAGTGGGGTTTGTACAAAGCTGGCTGGCAGACCCAGTGTGATTTGACATCTGCAGCAGTAGTGGAGCGAGTGACAGGAAATGACCAGGTGCTTGACAGTTTCTGTTGGCTGCATCAGGTTGTCTTCCTGTAGGATGCAGCTGTTCACGTACACTTTAGTGAAAGCAGATGGAAAATTCATGTAGCTAATTGGTACTACTGACATGGGAGTCAAAGAAATGTTGTTACTTTTTTTTTTCCACTTTGACTTCCTTTTCTTCATGCCGAGAATTAACATTCCAGATGGGGAACATTAAGTTATGTAGCATTTCAAACAGAAAATGTTTCTAAGTTGATGAAAAATGTCCATAAAATAAATAAAATCTGCTGAATCAAAGACACATGCTATCTATTTATTCAATTAGTAATAAAGTGCTTGTGGTATTCTTAAACAACTGTGGGAGCTCTGACCAAAACATTCATTATTTTTGAGGATACCACTGTCTGATAAAGGGAAAACAAAGTTCTCAAACTGAGTTGTGAAGCAATGCTTCTTTGTAGATGCAGAGGTGCTGCTAGTAAAGCTTTGTGTAAATATGCATGAGGTATTTGTACAATTATTTCTTGATAGGACCCTAAGAGATTATTTTAATCTGCTGAGTTGAAAGTAAGACAGATTGTTTGATTACACTTTCTGAGAAAATATGAATTTATAAAAAATTAAACTTATTAAGTGTACTATGTCTAGGACTAATGCCTTCTTCAGCTTAAATTTGCAGGATTATTAAGAATAGTTCTAGAAATAAAATGATGGGATTTGTCTACCTTTCCATATGATTTAAATATGCAAAAATATTAATACTTTTTGTTTTCTCCAAATTTCTT
>VZRX01018625.1:48649-73632 GCA_013398075.1 Notiomystis cincta | reverse complement strand
TTTTTTTTTGTTTGGTTGGTTGGTTTTTGTTTCCCATTTAATCTTTGAATTTTACAAAGGAAATTACAGAAGAATACACCAAGTAACATGAACTAGCATTAAGACCTGTGACAATGCATTTCAACTACATTCAGCCACACTACCAAACTTGCAAATGTTTGTCCTAATAGAAATCTTTATTGTGAGGTTTTCATTTAATATTTTCATTTAATATTTTGCTCCTTAGCTCATCTGCAAAGAGGATTCCCAGAACTGTAGACTTGTTGGTCTATGACACCCTGTGGATCTTCTCATCAAGCCACAGACCCACTTAAAAATTAAACCATTTCTGAGAGAAAATTATAGTCCATATCATTATGTCATTGAAAGTTACTAACACAGAAGCTCTCATGAAAAATAAATGAACTCTCTCTTTTCACTTTTAGAATTAAAACCTATATTTAAAACTAGAAAGTGATTAGTCATCAGAAAGAGTATGCCAATACACAGTCAGTCTGGTCTGCTTTTTTATAGTTTGACAGCTTTTCTTAAAAGTCTTTCAAATTGATCATCCCTTTCATTCTGGAAAAAACACAGCTGCTTTCCCACCTTTGAACACAGTAGTATTTGACAGGCAGTGGGAATCCACGTCTTTGAAAAAGCTCTTACAGTCCTTGTCTGAGGCAAAGGTAAATGTCAATTCCTCTGCAGAATTGTTCCTTATCCTAGTCAGTTTGTCCCTTTTTCCCCAGAAGCATCTTGCAGTTGCCTGCTGTGACTACCTTGACTTCAAGACCTTGGAGTTCCACCTCAGGAGAGGTGGCCTTATACAGGTCTGTTCCTGAGAATTGCCAGGATTACTGAGGTATTAGTGTGTGCTGAGGTTCCAGCTGTCTTCCTGCTCATCCATAGCAGACTGCTGCTTGACTGGCTGCAAACTAGCAGTTTTCCTTCTAGTTCAGGCCTCACAAGCACTGCTTCTTTTAAAGGTAGCCTATTTTCTGAAGGCTGCCACCTTATGCTTGCCATTGATGCCAGCCAAGCAAAGAGTAAGACTCTAAAGTATGCTCAGTTGTTTGCAGGGCCCAGTTATATCTCTATATCAAAAATAATAAGCTTTTAATATCTGAAAGTCAGTCTACCAAAGACATTAAAATTAGAGCCCATGAACAGGGAGAGATAGATGGTTGCACCTGGACATGCAGCATAACACCTTTTGCATCTCTGTTTTCCTTGGCTTAGACTAGCCAGATTTTACTTGACAGTGCTACTGAACCCTAAAAATGCTGTTTATTTGTTTTCAAGCAGTGGAGAAGGCACCTTCATAGAACTGGCACTCAGCAGAGAGCTGCTGTTCCATTTTGGGGTAATGCATTCCCTATTATACTTATTGTTCTGCATTTATTCTATTGCCTGGTACTGTAATACACTGCTCTCAGTATGCTAATGGGATTTCATGGGGCTGCCATCACCAGCTTGATTTGTAACAGGAAGCCAGAACAATAAAGTCTTTGAGAAGAATAATGTGAGAAATGCATGCCTCTGTAGAGGGGCATCAATGCAAAATGAAAAACAACACTGTCTTCCGTTGCTTGTTACTGCCATCTCATTTTCACCAGTAAATAACTAGTGCATTTCTCTCCACAATGAACACCAACAAAAGGCAGACAGCCTTTATCAACAATGGGCATACTATAGGAGGGGACAGAGAGGGCAGCATTCCTCTCAGGCAATCAGTACAGCCACCTGTGATTCCTCACTGGTCCCAAGATCACTGTATTTAAAGAAGCTCCCTCAAATTCTGCTTCAGTGACACCCCACAACTTTCTATCACAAAATTCACAATGGGTTAACAAAGGTTCTGGCAATTCAGGAATAGCTTCTGATTAATGAACTCATAAACAGCTTTTAATAGAGATGTTTTGTCTACTGCCATAGTTAAAATGATAATCTGCATTTGGTAGCAGAGTGCACAACTGTGCTGTTGGCTTCAGAGCACACAGCCAGCAGCAAAGTAAGGTGGTCTTAGGAAATGGTTTCTTAATTTTCAGTTGTCATACGTTACCATGGCATAAGTTGGTCCAAAGCTTTCTAAGCCATGTAGTGTTCTTACGTTTATTTGGAAATTCAAAGAACTAAAAGAAGATAGGTTTTGAAAACTAATTTCTGTCTTATCTATTTGTATTTCAATTATGTTATTATTTCAGTGCTAAAAACTACAGCAAGAGATAGAGGAAAAACATTTGGAAGAATGATTAATATGAGGTTATTTCCCTTGTTGAAGCCCAGCTTAACCTTTCAGGAGCCTTTGGCAGGCCACACATCATGTGCCACCTGAAATATGAAAACAGAACCAGCTGGTATGGCATGCATGCAGAGGCAGTGCAGAATGTATTATATGGCCCACAGGCTGCCAGGAAAAGGTTGCAATAATATGCAGGAACAAACAGTATCCCAGAACAGCTCCTCAAAAATTTAAATAGCCCTGGAGTCTTTTACTCTCCCTTCCCTCTTGGAGTGCCACAGCTTTGGGGTGATGCAAACAATGCCCGTGGTGCAAACCAATTGTTCTGGACCACAGCTGCTCCTGCTTATGTCCCTCCCCAGCAATTCTCATGCTCTGTTATCTGCAGGTCGTGTGCTAGGCACTGCTCCAAAAAGCACTTTTACAGTGCTATTTTTGTTACAGATCTACTTTTTTATAGCTTGGGAATTTCCTAGCTCCTGTACCTTCTATGCCACCCTTCTGTGTGCTGACTTTGGGAAGCTCAAGGGACCAGGCACTAGCAAGAGGCAGCAGCTGTGTCTGGTGCATATCCTCCTCGTGTCCAGCAGTGCCAGAATTTATTGACCCAAGACACACAGCTCACAAACTTTCTCTGGTTTGCTGGAAGGAGGGTCTGGCTGTGATAAGTACAGTTTCTGAACAGTGCCTGTGTGTTAGCATATTAGCACGTAAATAAATAAAAAGTAATGAATAATGGGGAGAACATTTCTGCCTCCTGTCAGAATGAAGCATACTGGAAGACTGCTGTGGGTCCATGTGCTATTTCTGGTAAAAATGAAGCGTGTTTAGGTGTCTCATTTCTCATGTACTCCAGACAAGTGTGCATGGTAGCAATACCTGTAATTTGTTGTAGTAGTTCTGCTATGAAAGTAATAGCAAACTACCTACTTTGTGATGTATTTCTTCACTTAAGTCTGCTAGAGGGGTTCAAAATTGATTTAAGTGTCACTTGGTTAAACTGTATTAGAATCTAAACCCATTAAAATATTATCAACTGATGTGCCTTGCAGGAATTTTACTTCATGAGCAAAGCCATGGCTCAGAGACGACTTTTTCCAAAAGAGTGATTTTATCTTGTCTTTTCCTTGTCAGTCTCCTGGAACCTAGACTCCAATGAATGCATGAACAAATAATTCAAATCTGTGACTGTTTCATTGTTCTCCTCTGTAGCTCTGATATCTCTGTAGCTTTTCTCCCTTTTCTGCATGACTGTGCAGATGTGCTTGACAGCTGGCTGCCACAGACCTAGCAAATTTCTCTGATTTGGCAAGGGCGTGTAGAGAGGTGACAAATTTTGATGACAAAACCAAGGGGTATGGGATAGTAATGATGGAGTTACCTGTGCAGAACTGCAGAACTTAGCTGGACTTTGTACTCAGAGATTGAAATTACAGATGAAATTTAACAAGATAAATACAGACTGATGCACACAGTACATGGCCTTGCTCTCCTTTCCCCCATGAGTTTATAGGGAAAATATAAAATAAATGGTCTGAACTGACAGTAATGAGTCAGGACTTGAACTTCAGTTTATAATAGAAAGTTTCATGGCAAAATCTACTTAGTGCTCAAAAAAGCATATTAACTGTTGGGAAGCATTAGGAAAGGATACAGAGAAAAGAATTTTACTATCATGTAAATCTGTAGTGGGTCCATTTTCTTTTGCTTTCAGAAAGCTTGTCATAGATTTAGAAAGTAACCAGAAAAGGACAAGTCAGGACAATCAGAGGAGGTGGATCTTGCACACACTGTAGATAATTACATGGGGGAAATTCTTCACAATGTGTTCCTGTGAAACCAGCATTTCCCACTTAACATTTCATTTAATGTTTTAATGAAAATTTAACTAGCTAGTGGAAGGTGAATAGCTGAAACCTTCTAAAATGTGAAAAATGACCTGTGACTCAGGAACCATACAAGCTGCAAATTCTGAGAACCTAGAAAAGATTTAGGGTAAGACTAACTGTATCCTTGCTTTGCTCTGAAGACACCGCTCTAGGAGATAACTTCTGGCCTATCTTAGTGAAAAAAGGCGAGAAATTCTGACCAGTTTAGGCAATTTTTATAATTGTATGATATAAAATACATAAATAAACTTTTTAAAGCCCCTCCAGAGAAAGAGGGCACAAAGCTGACAGAAAGGCTTAGCTTTCTGCTTCTCTGGCTGTAGTAAGGTTTTGAAAGTGTATAGGAACACACATAACACTGAGATTCAAACTGGACATAAACCACTGATAAAGTTTGAGGTTCTTTAGACAAGAATTGCTCTACATGACAAAAACTGATTGAATAGTGCAGTTCTAGTTTGGAATTATGAATCTCATGTGTAATCTAAGTGTTTCTCTTTGAAAATATTAAGTAGTCCCAGACAATTTACCTGACAAAGATTTTTCAAATGCTTGTCTTTAAGTAGGGGGGAAAAATACACAATGAAGAAAGAATAAATATGCTGAAAGAAAGACTTTTGAGNACTGTATATAATATTTTGCTTCAAGCCTGCAAAATTTTTATTACTGAGATACTGAAAATAATAATGATTTGCATAAAAATGAGGAGACAGTTTAAGAATTCTGTCAATGAAGAACACTATTTTTCTCCCCTTTTTTTTTTTTAAGGAACAAAGAATATTTCCCTATATGTGCCTATTTTGACACAGACTCTTTCTTCAGTGAGTATCTCTCAGTGGACATCCCCCATTTTGGAAGGACAACGGCTGCAATGTCACCAAGATATCAGAGTTACTTTTGTCCTAGAGTTCCTGATGTGTTTGAGTATGTATATAAAACATAAAATCTGATAGAAATGTGCAATATTCTCTACATTGCTTTTTTAAAAATCTTACTTTCAATGGGTCAAATATTTGAAAAAATCAGTGATTCTATCACAGGTCATCCTTATTGAAAGATCCAATTATTTGCGTCAAGGTGAAAGCATATTTATACCAATAAAGGGCTTTCCTGGCTAAAGCAGAACTAGAGTGGAGCTACACCATGAAAGTGTAGGACAGAGATCCATAGATACTCTATTTCAATTTTAGCCCTGGGCATATCCTTCTTTGCCTTAAAAGTCTTGGAAGAGCTCTGATGCAGAGATCCTTTTGCAGCTCTCAGTGCTGAGCTCTGAGTTCCTGCATGACTCCACCTACGTGCTACCCTCCAAATGTATGTGACTCCTTGCTGTCAGGATCAGAGTCTCATCTAAATGCTGATGTGGTCAATTAGTTTGTCTCAAGAGAGAGAGGAGCAGCCACCACTCACTGGATAACAAAAGCGTTCAGTCAACTTGTGGGAGACTTGGCCTCCCTTCTCACAGCCCGAGACAGCTCGCATGTGGTTTCCCACTCCTGTGTATCCAAAGCAAGGAAGAAGAATGATGATTGTGCTCATTGTCTTCCAGACTTTTAGCCAAGAGAAGGGAGGCTGCAAGTTGTAATAGTGGAGCTCTGTGCTCGGTGAAAGCACAGCGTCGCTGTCTCTGCACAGCACCACGTCCCCTCGCCGGACCTTCAGCGCTGGAATGACGCTGCTGTGCTGCAGTGAGGAAGTTTCCATGCTGCTCCAAGGAGGAGGAAACAAGGAACTACAGGGAGCAGCAGGACATCTTCAGCCCTCATTGCCTCCCAGCAAAACACAAGTACAGTTTCACCTGCCTGCTAAAGCCAGGCTCAGAGCTGGAGCACTGGGAGGGGCCTGCTGGCAGCCCTGACACCTCCCTCATCACTTGCTCCATTTCCAAGATGTCCACATTGTCCTCCCAATGGATTTTGGCTCCCTTGGCTGTAGGTAGGGGGAAGAAAACACCCAATTCAAAACTGTGGATCCCACCCCAGAGGCCTGCATGTTTCATATAATTTATTATATCTAAAGGCCTTATTACTTATTCCTGGCCCATTTGTTACTCTACATATTTTATCAACCTGTGTTTTCTGACAGCTGTCCTATGAAATGCAATTTTACAGCGGAAGGGCCCTGCTCTGCTGTGTGGTCAGTGTGTTATGATTGTTGGATATGTATCAAAAATGCACAATCTTTTTATTATTATCAAAGCTACTTTACATAGAAATTTTAATGAAAATGAACTAAAAATAGAAAGATACAGCTACTAGGCTGTGGTCATCTTATGTGCCATGGTGAAGCAATGATGTCTATAATCAACCAAACAGTTCATTTACACCACAAGTGTTTGGTGAAAATGCATTTTTAAAGGGTGCAGGTTATTCAGATCTATGGAGTTGGCTCTTCTTTTGCTATTGTTGGAAAGAATTGAACCCAATTGGCAAAAATAGATGTAAAAACAGTAAAAGAAGAAAAGAAGTATAAAGTTCCTATATGTCTGCACATGCCAATGAATATATTAGGCTTAACACATGGGTAAGATACAAGACTGAGTTACCATGTCTATTATGCATCACTGACAGGTGATTTTATGTATAGTTATTTAAAAGGTGAGGTAAAATAATGTTCTCCCTCATGAAATCTGGAACTTATTGTGTTACTGTATTTTACAGCATGGTTGAGACAGTGCATGAGTTTGCATGTGATCAGTTTTCCTCATGTGAATGGTACCTGGTTCAGTGTGTTAAGTGAGGGTGGCATGGGCTGTGGCCATCTAGGAGGTCATTCACACAGCTGCTAGGAGAGTTTGCAGGGGAGCTGGGCTCACTCTGCACAAACTTCAGAGCACGTTCTCTCCACTGCCACTTGGATCACGTGCAAGAATAATGCCCAGTATTGTTACCACCTGCACCTCCTTCTGTGCAGCTCTTCTTACAGAGGAATATTCTGAGGGCAGATTAAAGGCTGGGAGATGTAACTATAAGAGATTACTGGAAAGCCATTTTCATATCCTGAGTATCCGAAGGTGTCACAGGTCACAGCAAAAGGAAACACCAGGCTACCTCTTTGTGCTAGGCTGGGGTTGAGAGGCTATACTAGGTAAGTAGACAGCCTTTGATACACCTAAAGTAAGCTGGAATTAGACAAGCTTCAAACTCTGCAGATAGGCCATTGTCAATACGTCCCCTCTTAATTTCAGTGATATGAGCAGTACCACTATAAGGGATAATGTCCAGTAATTTAACAATCTTCCTAATATTTCTGTCTTTAAATAATAAAAGGCCTGAAGAGGGACTGCTTGTTCCACACTAGTGTAACAATCATATATTGGTTTTGGCTGTAGCTGCTTTCATCCTTATGAAATGCCCAGCAAATAACTATTTCTGGCTGTAATATCTCTGGAAAATGTCCACTCCATTGATTCAGTGCATGTGTGTATCTGCACAATCAGCACAAAACAGTGGTGCATCACTGTTCTGGGAACCCACAGCATGTCCTGCTGCTGCTGTGCCTTACTTTGGCTTTTTTTTTGAGGGGGGTGGGGGTGGTGTGTATGAATCTGTATTCTTCTAGTACTGCTAAATATATTGGTACAGAGGAATTAGAGAACTTTTTGTGATTTTGAAATATAATGACAAAGTTAAATATCTTATGACAAAATGAAATAAGAACTTTGATGCTTGTGCTTTGAAAAACGTTAGTTCTAAAGGGCTGGTGACTCTGGCAGAGGAAGGTTCCTCTTTACAGAGGTAGCTCTACAGGGTCTTATTGCTTCTGTTACACTTGGGTGGCATTTTTCTATTTGAGATGGTTGTTAACACAAGAGAAGATAAAATCGTATGAGAATATGTCCTTTAACACTACTCCCTCTGTGGTGAATTCACCTTGACTGGTTTGTCAGCTGCCCACTAATGTTCTAGTCTGCTTTATCACTCTCTCTACCAACAGGACAGGGGGAGAAAATATGGTGAAAGGCTCGTGAGTCGAGCTAAGGACAGGGAGGCCACTTACTAATTACTGTCAGGAGCAAAACAGACTTCACTTGGAGAAATTAATGTAATACATCAACAATTAATTATAACAGACTAATAGAGTGAGAAATAAAACTCAAACCACTTCTTGTTAGGCTCAGCTTCTTCCCTGCTTTTTCTACCTCCTCCCTTCTAGCAGTGTGGGAGGGTGAGGAACGAGGGTTGTGATGCTTAGTGCTTCATCTCTGCCACTTCCTCCTCACACCCTTCCCCTTGTGGTCCCTGTCATGGGGCACAGTTCTTCACAAAATGCTCCAGAGTGGGTCTTTCCCACGGGTTGTGGTTCTTCAAGAGTTTCTCCAGTATGGGTGCAGCCACTCAGGAATGCCTGATCCAGCGTGGGTCCCCTGCAGAGTCCCCTCTGCCAGAAAACCCCATTCTTGTGTGGGCTGCAGCCTCCTTCAGGGCACACCCACCTGCTGCAATGTGGGTTTCTTCAGGGCTGCAGGTGCGTCTCTGTTCCACCATGGACCCCCACAGGCTTCAGGGGCAGAGCTGTGCCATCCTTTGCCCTGGCACCAGCAGCCCCTCCCTCCTCCTGCTCCTTCCTCACTGACTTTGATGCCTGCAGGACTTTGCTCTCATGTTTTCACACTCTTCTCTCTCAGATGCTGTTGTGCAGCTTTTTTTACCACTCCTTAAATATGTTATTACCAATGTCATGGACAGGCTTAGCTTCAGTCAACTGCTGGCCCACCTTGGAGTCATCTGGAGCTCCTTCTGTCCAACATGGGGAAACACCTTCTGCTGCCTTCTCACAGAAGCTAACTTGTCACAACCCATCCCTGAAGGCAAGGGTATCTGGGGCTCTTGTTAATAGATTCCCTGGGGTGGATTAGAGTGAAATGACACCGAATGGATGATGTTTTTGTGTCTATATCTCTGTGTATATATATAAAATATATTTATACTGATTTTAGAACAATTTTGTTTGTAAAGGAATGGAGGTATGTAGCCATTTTAGTTATTATCCATAGAAATCTAGCACTAGGAAAGTATAAAAATAACACTTAAGAAAATAAATAAGGAAAAGAAACAGAAAGAAAAGATTAGAGTTGAAAGATACATAGTCACCGCCCAGGGATCCAGTGACAAGACTCGATTGTTTCAATTTCGATATCCATTGGGTGAAGTGATAGCCTCAGTCTTGATCTGTCTGGGGTGGGGGAAGTCCCTGAAACACAGAATTCATTGTGTTAATGAATATGTTCAGGAGGGAATGCCCTGGTACCTCCCTTAGGGGAGTTTAACCCTGTTGCAACACTGTGTGTCTGTTGCAACACTGTGGAACACAGTCCTGTGGTGGAAGGCCTCAGAAATGAGATTGGGGGTGCTGGGGGCGTCTTTGATGGTTCACACCTCCTGGGAGATGGCAGCTGCCTCTTACCTGGGTGAGGCTGAGCCACTTATGCCCCGTCAGCAGGGACGAAAACCCTCAGGCCTGTGTGTGAATGTCAAGGTCCCCATAAGTCCCCTCAGAGGTGGGATTTAGACCTGAGCCTTGTTTGTGTGAGGGAGGACACTGCCATGATAAAAAGCACTATCTTGTCTCCACAGGGTCTGTTTCTTTTCCCCACCTGGCTCACAACCCTTCTTGCTGCTGAGGGAAGCTTGGTTTGTCATGGTCATCCTCTGGTGGTGGTGCTCCCCCCTTCCCCACCCGCGCTGTCCTGGTGCAGACAAGAATTTTCACTGCACCCCCAAAACCTCTCCTCCTCCCTTTTGGCTGGGGGTTGCAAACCTGGCCTTAATAAATATGCTAAATCATGCCAAAAGAAATGGTCTGTAATTTATTATCCATTCCAGGAGCAATGCTGTCCCTCCACCACAAAGAATTCCCTCATAGACCTCATTCTCTGTGTATATTCAGCATGTAACGTATATTCCATATTAGATTTTAGGTCTGTCTATCAATGCATGTGCAAGGCTCATGCTCTCTCTTGCTCCTCTTCAAAACAGTGAATACATTATATATGGGTTCCAAGTCTCAAATCAAGCTCCTACAAGAACTACAGAAAAATGTGTTTGCTGACTGTTATGTTACTATCATACTTTCCACCTTCCTAAAGTCACCTAATTGTCATGAATTACCCAATGAACACGTAATGCAGGAAGCTCAGCAACTGACTGTTTGCTCAATTAATCTGAATTTTTGTTCTCCAGTTCCTGAATTTTTAATGCACTATTTCTTACTTGAACAGAAAGGTTTAATATCTCTTACACGAGGCTCTTGGTGGCATTTTACCATTTGTGTGTTTCCCTCTCACCCCACACACTTTACCTGTGCGCAATCTGGGTGATTTTTTTCCCTGCTGAATGGCACACAGCACAGAAGTGGAAGGATTTGAAACATGTGTTCAGTTACAATTTTAACAGCAGTAATGGTACCATATTACTTCAAGCCTGGTTTCTGCACAGTATTTTCACTGACTTAATTGCATGAAGTTGTGATACGCCGGTGTTTTCTCCTACAGGTAATGTTATAGTAAGGTATAAAGATACTTTATGTACCTTTAGCTTACTGCTTTTCTATCTAGCTTACTGCTAGACTCTTACAGGACCAAGTTCTGTGGGTTTACATACTTTTATATCAAACTGACTGCATCTGTCCTTGAGGGCAATGTTGCACTTTAATGGTATGGTTAAACACAACAACTTTTGTGTGTAGACAAACCCTTAGGGCTCAGACAGATGCTAAGTTTACTGCAGCTCAACGAGTTATTGCACATCAGCAGAGCCACAGTAACCAATCATATACATGCACTTTGTCTGTCCCAAATGTGAGGTAAAATATAAGTGCTTACAACTCTCTTGCTGAGTCTCTCTTTTTTCTTACTTTAGCCAATACTCAACACGTGATTAACTTCTGTACGAGCAAGAAACCAAGTCAGATTGAATCTAAAATATATAGGAGATCACTTTTAAAAAAGCTGAGGGGAACAGAAGTTACATGGAACAGAACTGATCCAGTTAAAAACCAATACTGGAGAAAAATAACTGAGAGTTTCCTTTAAAATTAATTTACTGACTTTTTTCTCCTGTAAGTGACTTAAAGTCCTGGGTCTGGGATGCACAGAGTTGCAGCATAAGGATGCTGTGACTCCAACCTATATTTTTGGTGAGGGTAAGGATATCTCATTTAGCTGAGGCTCACATGGAGAGACAAATCTTTTTTTCCCCAATTTGTTCCTCCCCCCAAAAAATGTAGGTCATCAAAGCAATTTTATAATCAATGGAAACCCTGAAAAGGAGCCAACACCCGGTTGGTCAAGATTACTGTGTTGTGCTGAGACGGAGCTAAGACTGACAGCAGCACTTTGCTCGCCCTGGGGTTCAGCGCTCTCAGTGAAGGAGCCACAGAGCAAAGCAGTGCAATTGTCCGTCTGCAGATCAGCGTGCACCAGCCGCCTGCGATGATGGATTTGGCTAAACTCCATCTGTGTGCTGGGACTGACACACCAGACAGACAGGTCAAGTGTAACCTTGCCTACTCTTTGCAGACAGAAGAGGTGATCTGCCCTCATCAGCACGCTGAGGAAGGACCTCCTCACAGCGATTTGTAGCGGGGAGCAGGATAAATGAGCAGCAGTTCTAGCGCTAATGGCCTCTGAAACTTAGAACGGTCCTAATGGACCGGTGATTTGGATAAATAAACTCCCGTGCTGGTGGAAACCTGCCCTTAGGCTGCTGTCAGGCCAATTCTGCTGCTGCAGAACCTGAACATACCTTCTCTAGCTGGCCGAGTGTTATATCAGCCCTTCTTAAAATTGACCAGAAATGTGCTTAGAACAAAAGACACTTCCACAAAAGTATTGTTTTTACACTGTCTCACTCTGCCTCACGTTCAGGTTTTTACTTAAAGCCTTCTTCCCAGCCCTCACTGTCCTGCCCTGTGACTGAGCTTAAAGGAAACAGTGAAGATAATTACTNGTGGAGCCGACACTGTGAGGTGGAGGGTTTTTTTTTTTCTTTTTTTGTGTCTCTACTCACCAAGCCTGTTCTACATATTCTGGGAGGATCCTTTGATAGGTTATATTAAGAGCTGCTGACAGTCACAAACTGAGATTACGTGGCTAAAAAGTAATGACACATCTTCAACATCCTTGGCTCACTGCTACTGTGCATTCCCAGTATACAATGCAGAAACTTCTAGCCACAGTTTCCAATCAGTTAAGCCTATTTTTAAAGCATTTATATTTTTTTCTCTGTTCTTTTTCATATTTATACATTCAGACATTCTGAAGTACTAAAGCTTTATAATACATATTCGCATGACAACTCCAAACGTTATGATGTCTTGTTGAGAAATTGAAAAATGCCATTTTGAGGCTGATTTATCAGTATTACTTAGAAAATTACTTGAAGATTTTATCTGAGGCTGACACATCATAATTGTTAATTTTGCAGAGACGTAAGTCCGCTTAATAGTGACATTCGGTACTTCTTTTTTTCCTTAAATACCAGTGAGCAGTTTCTTGCAATGTAACTGAGTGGGAATAAAGACAGTAGGGTAAATATGACAAAAATGCAAACATGAAAGAGATACCTATCAATTATGTGTACAAGTCTGCACAGTTGGAACCAAATATCAAAATAATTTCTTGCCTATCAGACACAGATTTTGTGATGGGGAAGGAAAGAAGCCTCGCATGAAGTTAGGCCTTTACACAGACCACTTGATGTCTTGACTATTTTTTTGTGTCAGCATCAGTGTTGAAGCTGAAATGCATTGGTATCAAAAGAATAGAACACTCTCTGGTTTGTACCAGAATAAAATCTGATTGTTCTCAAATGAGCCTAAATGACTTCAGGCAGGATTGTCACAGATATGGGAATAGGAACAAATTAATATTAAAAATTACACAGGGGCATGTGGGGATTATTTTGCAATAAAAATAATTTCAATTTATTATAAAATTATAAGCATGAGAAACATTCCAGGCTAATGATGATCATTACCGGAAAAAAACCAAAAAAAACCCATGGCTGTTGATTTAGAATGAAATAATTTATGTGTAGTATATATTTACTCAGTCTTAATCAACATCACAGTAATATAAATCATTATTAAATATTAAGGTGAAAGCTTGAGGTCATGGAGGGCTCTGTTATATTCTCTTTCAAGAACTCAAGGGACAAACAGGGCGAATTATGGCAGAACAGTCATGCGCTGCTTCCCCTCTCCCCTCCCCTTCCCACATGTCAATATGTCCCCTGGGGACTCTTCCACAGAAAAACAGCGTGGCAGGTGCTCTCCACATCACTTCTGCGAGTGCTGCGACCTCCAAGGCAGCAGGCATCAGGCAGGCCAGGTGGCAGCGCCGAATCGAGCATCCCCTGCCCCAGTTCAGGTACCCCCTGCTCCTGGGGCTGCAGGAGAAGGAAGAGTTCATCTGAGGTTTAGGAGGAGAGGAAAAAACTGGTATTTGCAAAAGAAAACCTGGAAAGATTTTCCCTGATGTTAAAGGCAGGGGAAATATTTTTTTGCTAGTTTGGTCTTTCGGTGATAATAGAAAGCACAAGCTTGAGGGTGGTAGGAGGAAGAAAACATCCCGCTGTGGAATTACACAGGATAAAAATAAGGGCTTGAATCTGAAACCACGGCTCCTCTTGCCTCTTCTCCTACCTCCCACAGAGAAATGGCCAAGTGCAGTAAGCAGAGTGAGTGTATCAGCTATTGCCACCAGAGAGCTGCCAGATGTCTGCTTCGCAATTGGAAAACAAGGGGGAAAAAAAACAACCCAGCCCAGAGACGGGGGTGGGGTGGTGGAATCTGATAGTTAGTATCAGAACCCAGGGAAAATTAGCTAATGTGTATGTCGGAACAAGAAATCCTCCCTTCCTTGAAATTACTCAAAATCTTGGCTTGCCATTGAGAATGCATTTTAGAGCCTGGCATAATTAAATGGAAAGCAGGAGCCAAAAGGGAAAAAGCAAATCGTTGAGAAGAAGAGCTAAGAGACTAAAACCATTCTTCATTTACATATTTTGCCATGATTTCAGCAAGTTTAGCCAAATTGCATCGGGCCAAATTGATACTGATATTAAGCAGCAGCAACTCTACTGGCTTAAGAAGTTTTTCTGGACATGTTTATAAAGCTGAGCTCAGAATTTGGCCCAGTGCTTGCAGAGCACTTTGATCATACATAAGTTTCCTGGTATGACAGAAGTGGAATTTGCTGAAACCTTGTGGCTGGACCCCCTTTCAGACTGCTGTCCTGTCGGGAGGAGCTGTTTGTTTGGCAAGCACCGCTGGACTTCACCCTGTTTTCCCTCCTGCCTGGTGGCTGTCAGAGCAGCCCCAGCAGAGCAGAGACCTCACTTCACGTCTGCATTGTGCTGGCTTTTAATTTTATCTCGCTGACTCCCAAGTTAGAGCAGGAACTTGGAAGGTGGTGCAGTGCATCTGCATCCAATCCTGACACTTTGGCTGGGAGAGGGAGGAAGGAGGCTGGGCTCCCTCCTCCATATACCAGCCAAGAACTCCCCAGGGCTGCAAGAAGCCTTCAGTCTGTTTTGAGTTCTGCATTTTGCAAAGAGAGCTTGGCAGAGAGGAAACTCAGAGAAACTGCAGGTTTTCAGTGGGTCTGACCCCAGTCTTGGTTTCATAAATCTGATGCCAAAGCCAGCCAGAGAGCAGCACTTTTACCAGTGCTTGGCCATCAGATTAAGGGTTCCTCTGAAACTCCAACAAACACCTCAAAAAAAAAAAAAAAAAAAGCCCATCACCTCCTGCAAGGGGTTCCTATGAAACTCCAACAAACACTTCAAAAAAATGCCTACCACCTCACATAGATGTATTTAAAAGTCTCACTGGACTGAATAAAAGGGTTACTATGCATAATAGTATTCTTTAGATCTTTGTGCTGAAAAGGTTAATAAAAAACCTTAACCAAATTCATTGCAATGTGAAAGATTTGCTCTTCACCCACTGATGGTTATAGCAGCTGAGAGTTGAAATTAAAGTTTACTACTTTGGCATTTTTTCATTGCTGTTTTCAGTGCTAGAATATGATTTCTTTCTGGTTTAGCAGCCTTTCATATTTGTTTAGAGAACTCAAAAGGAAGTAACTTTTGAAATATTATAAATGGTTGACTTGTTGCATAACATATATTTTCCAGGCTCACTGATTGCTGTTGAGTGTTGAAGAGATATTACAACTGACAGAACTGTCTTTTCTTCCAGAACTGAAATGAATTAGTAAATGTGAAGTAAAAATGGACCATTTTGTGGAAAACTTAGAAGGAGCGGGGAAGAGATAGACAAATGGTCTCACCAAGAACCGAGTATAAGCAAAAAGAATAAGACGTATTTTCATATCACACAATGAAAGCTCTTCAGTCCCACAGAGTATTTATTGTTTGTGTTACTACTGGTTAAATGGACTTCTATTTTTTTTCTCCTTCTGGTCTGTATCCACTGAATTGTTATTTTTGTTCAGCTGCAGCTTCAGAGCATTTAGTGATTAAATCTCCCCTAAGGATTTGTTTTTGCAAGGCCCAGAAGTCTAAGCCATTTTTCTTTGAATCTTTGGCATAACTTGGCTGTTGCTAGGCTAATGGGAGGGTTGCTTTTGTGTTATTATTGTGCACATTAAAGAACAGATATAGGATCTCTAGTGTGGGCAATTAGGAGGTAAACTATTTTAGTCAAAATACAACTATTATGGGAGCAAACTCTGCAGACAATCATCTGTGTCAAAAAGAATTGCAATGGGAGAAAGCCAGGAAAATAAAGAGGCTGGAATGTGGTCCAGCACACTTCTGAGACAACACCCATGTATGGAGGGCCTCCATCCAAACACATGAAAAGCATTGTCAGGCCTTTGTCCTCGTGGCTGGAGGAGAGGGAGACCATGCCTCAAGTCTGAAGGTCCCAAAAGTATTCCCTCATTGCAGGGCCCTCCAGATAATTACAGAGAGACCTGGGGAGTAAGTGGGCAAAGGGAAAAGTATGGTAAAGCACCATCTGCATTGTCACTCATAAAAGTACTTTATAAATATTCAGAGGACTCAACTATTGGCTATTTTTTGTGTTCTCAAGGACCCCTAGAGTCCCTCTGGCTTGTGGGACAGTTGAGAAGTCAGCCTCCTTTTTGGAAGTTTTTCCTTGTGCAGTCACAACTGTCACCTGATGCTGGTCAAGAAAAGAAGTTCTGGGAAGTAGATCCCTGTACTTTCCTCTCCCATTATTGCACTAAGCTCTGAGAAAGAAAGAGAGCTTCAGCAGCATTCAGATAATTTCAGAAGGCTTCTCTACAATTCCATTATAATGCATTGTGCAAACATGTAAGTCAAATGATGCCATTTCATTTCAATGTGTAAAATTTCTCAAGTAATAGTTGTGATGAAACAGAACCAATTTTAGGTTAATAACTGAAATCAGCATTAACTACAGGACTTTTCATGGTTCCTTTAAATGATGTCTGTGGTATCCAGTACTGTTCATGAGACAAGATACCTGAGTACAGAGAAGTATTCCTGTATAGCATTCTCTGCCGTCCTATTTCTCAGGATGGGTGTGCAAATCTGCTTTTTACAATCAGATTTTCTACAGAAGTGGCAACTGCAGCATATAAGAAGACCTTTTCATTCAGATTACCTGGAAATAAACCATCAAAAAGACACACCACACAGAAACAGGCCTTTATCTATCATGTGACAAATCTCTTCCAGGATCTGTCCCAAACTGTGGGATCCTCATTAGTTTAATCAACCCCAGGGAAGATGATCTCCTTGGTTTTAAGAGTACATTTTTAAACTGACTGTGAGGTACTTCTCATCTTTGAGTTAATTGATCCACTGAGCTTTCTGTGACTCCCTTCTGAGTTTTAGAACTAGGTTCCTTATCTGTAGAAGCACAGCAAGAAATTTTGGGGGTTGAGACAACATATACTTGAGATAATATTATGGGTGTTATAGCTTTTAAGTTCTACTGGAGCCCCCACTTAGACCCAGACTTGCCTTCTGTGGAGTAAGAGGCAGATCCTTCCAAGGAATGGTCTAATAGTGCCCTGAACTGCCCTTCTGAAGAGCTACCTCATTACAGACAAATTAAAGGCTTCTTTGGCTGACTGTGTGAAATCACATGCTGATTTCCACCTTTGGAGCTGACAAATGCGTAAACTTGTAGGATCAGCTAAGTGAAGTTGCAAGGAGCAGAGTAGCTCAGGTCCTCTGCCACACAGCAGACAACCATTCACACCTGCCAAAAGTTTTGGTATGCTTCTGAGAGGAATGTGGCTGAGCAGGATGGTCAGAAACAATATGGGTGTGTGCTAGGCCAGACTGGAAGCTGTTTTATTACCTCAGCAATTAGGGAAAGGCGTATCTGCGTCAGAAGGAGACATCATTCCACACTAGCTCCTTTTAACTGCTGCCCCAGCTCTCTGGCCAAGAGCATCTGAGCCCAGCTCCAGTGAGACAGTCTGCTACTCATCCTAGAGCTGGCCATGGGCAGTTTGTGCATTTGTGCAGCTGTGACATCCCTGGGAGAGAGCTTTGGGGACAGACACTGCCAAGGGCTGCTGCCTACTGCTGAACATGCTTCCCTCTCCACCAGCCATTCTCTCCCCCTTTTAGGGGAGCACTTAGCAGTGTCAGGACTGGAGGGAGCCAAGCACCAGGCTGCTGAGCCTTCAAAAGCCCGGCCCATGGAGGAGGAAACAGGTAGTGATGACTTTCCCATCTGTCATCCCTGCTAAATCCTTCTCAAGTTCACAGCTCAGGGACAGGTAAAGCTGATCCACTCTAGTAGAGGACTTCTCCCACTTCCCTCAGAGGAATAAGGGCTCCATTAAATATGGACAAATTGAGGATCTGTCCAAGGAAGTTATTTGCTTTCCAACTTCATGTCAGCAAAATTTTCTTAGCCCATACTGCTCAGGAGACATGATAAACTAACAATTTCATGCCTCAGCGGTGGGCTGGGAGAAATTCAGGCTGTGGAGCAAGTCCCCAGCCATTCCTGTTGAGTTCTGTACCAATCTGGAGAGATAAACACCAAGGTGACATATCCTTGAACTTGTAGGTGGAATTTCTTCTTCCCGTTCCCCGTCTTCAGACCAATAGGCTCAAAGCTGGAAAGTCAGGCAGGCATTGCTGGGAAGCCCTTAACTGTGCTCCAACACCTCTTCTGCACCACAGACTTTGCTTTGCTGGGCTTAGGATGAGCTATCTGGCTGTGGTGGCTGCTGTTGTGACATCCCAGTGCCCTCAGGTGAGGAGAAAGGGCTGGTGGATCAGCAAGTCTGTGCAGAACAATGTCTCCTCAGAAGTGGCAGTGCTGGGATCACTTCAAGTGTGGTGTGGAGCTATAATCAGAACCATTTGTGGTAATTAAAATCCTCTTGCAATACATGTGGGCTGTTTTTAGGGTATGCTTATGGAACCATTGTAAGTCTTGTATTCAGCTAGGCCTGGTCTCATGGGCAGCATGCACTAGTCCATGGAGGATCTGTTCTAAACCCAGTTCCCTCCAGTGGTTTTAGATGAGGCTAAAAGAAATTGTCAACCTCTGTAGGCAAGAGGAGAAGAAAACCATATTGCATTAATTTTGCACAAATTGCTCAATATGGAATTTGTCTACAGTAGGACAAAAGTCCTTCCTTTTGTGGAAAAAGCTACAGGACCACCAATGAACTCTATTTTACTACTCATGAAAAAATTTAGCACTGCTGTGCCAACCATAGTACTACAGCAGCCCTAGGCAAACAAGTACATCCATGTTTACAACTGGACAACCTTCTCCCACAGGCTTTTACACTGCTCTGGCAATTCTGAGAGTCAACAACTATGTCACATCCACAGCTCCCGTACAAGGAGGAAAAGTCACTGTTCAGTTTATGTCTGCATGCTACATCTCTATAGATACCTCCAAAAGCTGCTGGGAGGTGAAGAAACAAAAAAGACCAAGCATTTATAATAGAAGAAAGTGACAAAAATATTTAGTTTGCTATCTAAGAAGAAAACCAAAAAAACCCATGCATCCCTTGCAATTCTAAGCACACCATAAAATAATAACACCAAGAGACTGATAAGACTGCAGGGTTATTGTTAATGGATTAGATTCCCAGGAATTTGTGCCATGTCAGGGAAGAAGAGGATGGAAGTTTTACTGCATGAGGTACCTGTTCTCTAAGGTCTTAACTTTATTAAGGAGGAACATGCTCTGCCACTGCAACAAAAAAGTGCTTGTCCAAAGCAAGTGGCTTGTCCAAAGGAAATGGAGGCTTGTATGATCTCTGCATGGGTGTAGACCACGTAGACCATGGGCTCAAGGGTGATGTCTGCATGTAGCTGCACTGAAGTGTAACTGAGGTACTGAGTGGGCAAACAGGTCTTCCAATAGGGGTGAAGTTGTGGAACTGGGATCTAGAGTGGGCAGAAAAGGTCATGAGAAGAAAAATAAAATGAACAGCTGCCTGAGTGTTTTATTAGCCTGGCTTCCTAAGGAAATAGGATCTGGATAACAGTATTACTTGCCCATTTTTTTTTCTGTCCTGCCCTCAAATAACTTCTGATTCTGTTGGCTTATTTCAACTCAATTTATCAGAGAAGTATCAGCCTTAAATATATTCTGTTGCTCCATGTTTCATGAAAACTGGCAGCTAGACAGGGAAAAGAGCTAAATAAGTACTCCAAATGAGGGGAGGGTTTCAGCATGAATTAAATAATTACCTGCTGTGTTTTGTGTGCCAGCTGGCCAGCCAACATGGTCAAATAGCTTCAAGCCCATCAGCAAATCAGTGAATCAGGCTTTTTTTCAGTTTGTGTAGAAAAGAACTGGAAAGGAGGTAAGAGGTAAGTGTATGGTGCCTGAGGGAAGGTGTAGAAGAAAGAAGAAGAAACAATAAGCAGGTAATGGGGCAGGGGATACCTGGAGGAAGAGATGGAAGCGTGGGCTGAGGCAGCTCTCGGAACAGAGCAGGGGGAACTGAGGTTACAGAGGTGAGAGAAGGCCATGGTGGAAGGACTGGGAGTTATTGCAAGGCAGGCAAGTGTGAACACAGTCTTCCTGAAATCAGGCCTAATTAGGGCTGCCGCTCACAGGATGGCTTGTGTATACAAAGTCTGCCATGAATACATCACTGGCCTGCTCTCAGAAATGAAGAGTACCCCTGCCTGGTCGGGATTTCAGAGGGAGTCGTGGGTGCCCAACATCAATAACTCGCAGGTGCTGCCCATATAACTTTAGTTAAATTTGCAATAGCTATACCTAACTGTCTTGGAGCATAAGAATTATTAGATCATTACACCTTCTTATATACATCACAGTAAAAGCAGATCTGCAGAGGGTATTAATTTATATATACTGGTAAAAACAGAGAAAGAAATGCACCACATAAACTGTCATCCTGATTACCAGAGGTCTACAGACTATATTGTTCTGCTAGATACTCAATTCTTTTTCTCCTTCACTTGCTGTAAAACATATATATATAGCTCAAATCAATTAAAAAGAAATGTTTGGGCAAAATCAATAGTGCGTCAGCCACAGAAAGATTTAGCAGCCACAACTGACTTGAAAACATTGCAGAATCTTAAGAGCTGTTTCACACCTTACTCAAGTTTTTTGTTGGAATAATTTCTGTGAAGCATAAACTAGAGCAACAGAGAGCTCTAGTTTATATATAGTTTTTAATAGTTTTTTTAAATAAAGCAAACAGAATGAATGAGCCTGGCAAGAGACCTCCAGAAAGGACCTTATCCTCTGTGCTGTTGCTGAAATTTATCATCCCTTGAGGCATCTGATCAGGCTTACACACTTAATTTTTGTGTCTTCTTTAGGAGATATGCAATCCTGTAACTAACTTCAGACTTCTAAAATGAAACTGTGCTGGAAAAAAATTGCTCAGGACTTGGAGGCGCCCACTACAATTTTGCCATCAACTAAGTTTGGATTTTCCCTGAGCTGCATCTCTCCCTCTCTCAGAGTTCATCTCTCTCTGGTTACATCTAAAAGATTCTTGACAGAGAGGACTTCTCCCAGGCACTTGGATTCTTGCTGTCATGTCACACACATTATCACTTATTTCACAGGTACAATATTTCTGTCTTAGGATATTGACACTCAGACCTGCCTTTACCTTATGTGTAGAATGCTAGGCAGTATAGTTTAGTATATTTTAAGGAACAATATGTCGTCATTTTCAGAAAATCCTGCTAGGGCTACATTTTTCAAAGGGCTTTGAGGGATGAAAAATTGAGTTATGAATAGCTCTCTGTACACCTCTTTCTCTAATTATTTTAATTGTCCCTTCAATTACACACACAGAGGAGCAATTTTTCTGATTTACTCTTTTATTTTAATCGTGGTTGCAAATTCCTCCCATGGCTGAATTTTGAAAATGATCTGCGGCTGAAATTAGATCTGCCCATATTGCTTGATATGCTTGTATTACTCTCACAAGTAAGAAGCTTCTGCCTTCAGAAATTTTACTCATTTACCAAGCTGTGGTGCTTGCTTTTTTGTTGAGAGAAAGTGTTTTGTTTCGGTTTTTTTTTCCCACTGAGTAAATTTCCCAGTTATATAGCTCAAACCATAGTGTAGCTAAGCATGGGAATGCATAGGAGATTTTTTTTGAAGTATTCATCAACACATCACTGTCTCCAAGTTTCTTCTGCTAAGACATGTGTGTTACCAGATACCAAATACAGAACTGTAATTTATGCTGTAGATTGTTTTGCAGGTAACAAAAGGATGCATAGTTTTGTCAACATTTAAAGCAGTTTAATTGAACCAGTCTGTGCCACAGTGTTTATCAGCAAGCGTGCCACTCTGGTAAGCTTTTACAATATAACCTAACCTGCCGAAGCAGCAGTGGTGACATTGGATTCTTTGCTGGTTCTTATGGGTATCAGAGAGTTGTAAGTGATGCAGGACTTCTGGAGGGAGATAAATATTAACATATATCCGTAATGTATGAGCAAGCTCTAAGAGGTGAAGTGTCATGCCTCCAATGGCAGATCTGTTGGTGCACAACAGGGCAAGAAACCCAGTGACTCAGCCCACACCACCTTGTGTGATCTGCCTCAGTGTGCTGGCTCCATTAAGGGAAAGAGAAACAGACCTCAGGAAAGCTGCAGTGTCATCGTTTCCAAAGTGACTAATGCCCTGGCAGATCACAGGCCAATCTGATCTCTGTAAAGTTTTCACAGAAGAGATTACCATCTTTATTTATACTCAGTTTAGACTTCTGAAATCCTGAGGTATTCTTAGCAGTTCCTGCTTGAGAGTAAATAAAATCAGAGTCAGGTGTGGAGAGTGCAGCTGCACCAGTCTCTTTAAGGCAATTAGGAGGTTGATCAAGAGGCAGTGAGGTGTACCCTGGTGTGGATGCCCCATAAAGTGCCCTTAAAAAATTTAAATCAGTTGTGTCTATCCTGAAGCAGTGCTATTCTCAGGCCTCCAAGCTGGCTACAACTGGGCTAAGAGCATTAACTAAGATACCTGGGAGTGGCTTTAATGATTAATTTACTACTTTGGTGGGAAGACTGTCACAGGAATACATGTGGATCTGCTTTCTGTGCAGCCCACCAACCATTAAAACATGCAGTGCACTCCTCATAGCACTTTGAGGAAGATGCAAATACGAGCTGACTCTATTTGCATAGCTCTGAAAAGTGAAGTTAAAGATATGGACCAGAATTCAGCTCTCACAGAGGTTCTGTGATTTATATCAGCCAAGGAGCTGGACATAAAGACTTGTGCATGTGGATACATGAGCCCCTTACTGCACACATAACTCTCTGCAATTAGAAACTTGCATTTGTTGTTCCATATATCTGATTTTACACTCAGGCTGCATTTTGAGAATCTTCCTGTTGCAGTCAGTTATCTGAATCACCCATTCAGGCAAAAAGAAACAGTATCATGTAATTTATATAACTAAATGACAAATCTTCATTTCTGAATATTTACAGTGAACTGTTTCTGAATGGGCTGTAGATTAAAAAATGATTCATGGAACACATCAGCAAATGTATTTGCCTACTTTTGAGAACATAACTCCTGGTAGACAACATCTGAGCAGAAAAGGAAGAATATTATCAAGATAAGTAAAAGTTTTTTAATCATTCATCCTTGGCTGCCAAATACATGCTTGTAGAAGACTTAAAGTACCCACTATAGGTCAAATGTGCTTTAGAGCACCTTTTATGTTTTAAAATTATTTTAAACTTCTAAAGTACCTGCAGATAAGATGCTTCTTCCTGTTTTCAAAAATATCTACTTTCCTGCTTTCTATAGAAGTTGGAGGCTTCTGAGTGTTGAAGATGTCCTGTGGTTTTTATATGCTCTTTTTACCATTCAATGAATGGGTTACTGAGGCACTTGTATTCTTCCAAATGCTCTTGCAGGCATTTTATTATGCTGGTAAGTCTTGATTTGTTTATTCATGGCAGCCTGTTCGGGTATTTGAGATCATAATTTAATTTTTGAAACAATGTCTTCGCCATTTCTGAAAACATTACCTCATGGCCAGGATTTTCAAAATAGCCCAACATTCACAAAATCATTTCCTCATCACATTAAATACTGAGCTCTTGTGAAAACACAGACAGAGGTGCCATGGAGGAACTGTATTAAGCACTGAATACTCTTGAAAAATTCAGCTTTCATTTTGATGTCTGGCTTTTCTGAGAATGTTTGCCTTATTAGGGAAGCTGAGTTCCTTCAAATTTAATCATGTAAAGGCTTGTAACTGAAAATTAATGGGAGACATCATGGCAATCTTCCTTCTGGCTAACAAAAATGTGATTTTTCTAATGTCATGAGGTCATAATATTCATGACACAATGAACTGTATGTGTGTGGCTATGCTAGTCTAAGAGCAGTGGATGTTGGTCTTATCACTTTCTTATTGTTTAATTATTTATGTAATTGAACCAAAGAGCATCTTCTGTTTAATCTGAAGGCCTATTGTCATGGAGTTACTCAGTGGTTTTTACATGGTCTCAATAGGATGACTCACATAGTAAGTTACTCCCAACTGTCATAGTATAAGACATAAGAAGAATTGTAGCTAGGGGGCTTATCTTGTTAATTGTGGTCTGTATGAGATATAAACCCCACCTTCTGCAAACTACAGATTGCATGGAATTTACATAGAATTAAACTAATCCAAAGAAAATTCACAATTAATTGCATGGGATTTGCAGATATGTCAGATCCTGTTTGGTTAAAGAGTAAGGGCAACTGCATATGACACTATACTGCATCTCACAGTTTCATTCGAGTTCACTGATATGCTGTTGGACTTGTTTTCCACATTATCTTCTTTTCCTTTTTGAATATTTTCAGAAAATTTTGCGATAAATTTTTACAGTCAGCAGATTTCCATCACACAAAGGAGGGAATAAGAAAGGCTCAGGCGTGGTGAGAGAGATTCCCATGCACATACCTAAATGCTAATCTGAATTTTCAGGCAGTTTAAAATGAAATAAAAGTAACTTCCCTCCCTTGCCCAGAAGGCTGCTTTTGCCTGAGGCTGCCAAAGGATACTACTGGCTGAAGAGTCACTCTCTCTGAGCCAGAGGCAAATATTCTCTTGAGCAATGAAATAAACAAACGACTACAAAATGTATTAACTGTAATATTGGAATATGCTGTAACATTTCACAGTCTAACTTTCTTTTGCATACCAGTAACATAAGGGGCGTTAGCTGCTCCCGTTTGTGCCACTTCATGAGGTACAGGACTACAGTGCTAGAGAAGAGGAAATGGGAGAAAACCAGGCATGTTTTAAGGTCACAAAATTATGAAATGCCTGTGTTGCTAATACTCTAAACAACACCTCCTTTTTTCCCATTACATTGTATGTCTTAGTACATAATCTGTCTTTTTTTTTT
>VZRX01018625.1:0-41261 GCA_013398075.1 Notiomystis cincta | reverse complement strand
ATGGCAACAAATTCATCAGTAACAAGAAGAATGGTGGAGAGGAGTGAGGACTAAAGGGGGAATTAATTCTTGAAGTTGCTGCCTTGGGAAAGCATAAGCTGCTACTACTGATGGCCTTTGTCTTTTCATTCGTCTTCTTCCCAGGGTTTATAAACTCATTTTCAAGGTTTATTAATGTAAGGCAGTGTCACTCTAGGAGCAACTTTGCCTTTTCTTATATGATTTTCACAGTGTGACTTGCTGTTAGTAACACTATTTCCTGACTTAGTAACCTGCAATATAGTTATGTACTGAAAAGCATAGTTGAAACAAGTTGAATGCAGACTTGAAGGGAATTTGTGATCACAGCCCTTGATCCTCAGATTAATTGTCTGTGGGGAAGCATGTATATTTGCACATAATTGCATGTTCAGAGCATCACTGCAAAACATTTTTGTTCACAAATGACTGATCAGTGCTTTGGCCACATGCTTATAACTCCTTTCAAAGGCAAAAGATTGACAAGATAGTAAAAATAATAATTCACTCCAGTAAAAATAGTAATTCACTCCCACAAAATAATCAGTTGTTTTCAGTAAATTTTTCTATACAGGACATTTACTTTGGTTTTCCTGCTGCTGCCATTTGGACACCATTAAGCACAGAATAATAGAATTTATAGAATTTATTTTGGAAGGGACTCCAAAGATCATCCAATTCCAGCTTCCAGCCCCCAGCCTTAGATGGGGATGCCTTTTTCAAGGCCAGATTACTCAAATCCCCATCCAATATGGCCTCAACAATTCCAGGGATTGGACATCCATAATTTATCAAGAAAATACCTTCCAGTGCTTCACTATTCTCACAGTAAACAATTTCTTGCTTATATCTATCTAAACCTACCCTCTTTCAGTTCAAAGCCATTCCCCCCTTTTCTGTCACCACACAGCAGTGTAAAAGTCCCTCTCCAGCCTCCCTGTAGCCCCTTTGGGTACTGGAAGGCTACTGGAGCCTTCTCTTCTCCTCACTGAACAACCATCTCTCTTGGGCACTCTTCACAGGAAAAACGTTCCAACCCTCACTCCTGGGGACTTCCTCCAACATGTCCACGTCCTTCTTATGCTCAGTGCCCCAGAGCTGGACCCAGTATTCCAGATGGGATCTCAGAAGACTGGAAGAGAGGGGAAGAATCGCCTTCCCTGCCTGGCTGGTCACTGTTTTGATGCAGCTGGCTTTCTGTGCTGCGAGCGCACGGCTGCCCAAACGTGCCAAGCTTCTCATCACCCAGGCTGTGGTGCAGGACCGTGTGAAATGCTTTGCACAAGTCCAGGTAAGTGGTGCTGGTTACTCTTCCCTTATTTACCACTGTTGTAGCCCCGTGGTAAAAGGCCACCAAATTTGTCAGGCATGGTTTGTCATTGGTGAAGCCATGTTGGCTGTTACCAATAACCTGCTTAACTTTTCATCTGCCTTTGCATAATTTCTGCTCCATTATCTTGTTGGGCACTGAGGTCCGACTGACTGGCCTGTAGTACCCGTATCTTCTTAAAAATGACAGCTATATTTCCCCTTTTCCAGTCCCAGGACAGGTTCCTTAGATGTTCTTGTACCTGATCTTCTCCTACAGTGGGCTCAGGGCCTTCATTCTTCCAATCCCTGCCTTTATTTTCTGCAATTTGTGTGGTGTGACTGGGAGAATTTACTGGTGAACCTTGAGGCAAAAAAAGTAATTGTGGGCCTTCTCCATATTCTGGCTAACCAAGTCTCCTCTTTCCTTCTGAACAAGGCTCACATTTTTCCTAGTCTTCCTTTATCACCAGTGTACCTACAGAAACTTCTCTTGCTTCCTTTGATGTCCTGGTCAGATTTAATTCCAACAGTGATTTAGCTTTCTAAATCTAATCCCTGAGTATTCAATCTCTCCATATTCCTCCCAGGCTACTTGTCCTTGCTCCAAGCCTCTGTAGGCTTCCTTTTTGTGTTCAAATCTGTCCAGCAGCAGCTTCATGTTCATCTATGAACACTTTCTAATGTTTTTACCTGCTTTTCTCTCCACTGGAATGCTCCTGAGCCTGAAGGAGGTGATCCTTGAACATTAACCAGCTTTCCTGGGGTCTTCTTCCCTCCAGAGCTTTATCCCACAGCACTCTGCCAAGCAGATCTCTCTAGGCCAAGACAGCTCCTCTGAAGCCCAGGGCTTGCTTTGCCCCTCCTCACTGCCCTAAGGATCTCAGACACCACCATGTCATGGTCACTGCAGCCAAAGCTGTCTTTGGGCTTCACATCCCTCACCAGCCCCTCCTTCTTGGTGAGAACAAGGTCCAGCACAGCACCTCTCCTTGTTGGCTTCTCGATCACTTGGAGAAGGAAGTTACCATCGAGGCATTCCAGGAAACTCCTTGATTGCTTAATGCCTTAATGCTGTATTGTCCTTCCAGCAGATAACAGGGTGGTTGAAGTCGTCCTCATCACCTGGTCATGAGGACCAGGGCTTGTGAACATGAGGTAGTTCCTATATGCCTATAGATGCTTCATATCCCCTGTCCCTGCCTTAATCCTGGCTCATAAACTCTCAGTGAGCTTCTCATCCATCCCCAGGCAGGAGGGTGACACCCTCTCCTCATCTGACCTGCTTCTCCTTCCCAAAGAGCCTGTATCTTTCCACTCCAGGCACAGGCATGGCACCACATCTCTGTGAATACATGAGGAACTAAAGCACTTCTTTTTCACCAAGACTAGAAAAATTAAGCTGGCTGGCAGTGGAAGGACTGGGAAGGAGAAAAGTTATAGAAGGTATCAGTAGAAGGGCAGCCAAGGTTTATTAATGATATTCTTGACGTCTCCCATTATGAACATTTGTTTTCAGACCCTTTGTGTCACATATTTTAATTAATTTTCCACAAACTGGGAAGAGAATGTCTCACCCAACTCAGAGAAAACTAGTAAGCCTTCTGGGACAATACCTTTTTTCTCCTAGGTGGAGAAGAAATGGACTATGCAGGTTCCCCTTTTACTCCTATTGTTTCCAATGAAAAGTCAGGAACGTCACCTCCTCCTTCCCTTCTATTAGTTGACTACATTCTGAAGGAAAGGAGTGAATCCTGCTCCTTTACCCAAAGCAAGAAGAAAGGACCACAAGCCCTGGAAGGTGTGGAGTCTGTCTGTAGGGAAATATCACATGATTATATTTACTAGGGAATTTTATGCCCCACAGAGAAACAAGATTTCCTTCTTCCTCCATTGGTCCAACTTAGGTATTTCCTTGCTCATGGGGTGGATTCTGCATCTTTCTGTGCTTGTGGATTGCCTCTTGCAATGCCTATCTCAACACATGTTATTCAGGAGACTTGGCCAACTAGATCAGCATCTGGCAGGGCAGGCATACAGTCTTTTTATATCAAAACACAAAATCCACTTTTCTTAGGTTCTGGCATGAAGTTTTGATTTGTGCCTCAGAAAAACCTGGGAAGAAGTAAACAACCCTAAGAATGGAGCAAGGCTTTTACACTGAAAGCACCCATTAGGGCCTGGGGCAAGCCATGCATTAAAGGGAAGATAATATGGAAAAGCAGCAGTAAAGGGAAGACAATGTGGAAAAGCTGGTACAGCTGAGTACTGGCAATACAGGGACCAAATGGAAAGCCCTGTAAGAGTGTACACCTAACAGATTTATTATAGGAACCACACAGGTGAGAGACTGGTACTTCTGAATTTTGGGTCCTTGACTGTTCAACACAGTTTGCCTTTAACCCAGTCTTGGTGTGATATTGTATACACAGCAGTTGCATATATGACTATCCCTCTGCCTTTGAAAATGGGATGGGAAAAATTAGCATTTAGAGAAAACCAAGTTCCAGTGTACAACATGGGCTACAATTCTTCATGTACTTTCCTTGTCCATCCCAGGACATCATTCAGCCCAGGAATATCATTGCAAGTGCAGTTTCTGTGATTCCCTCTTTGGTCTAACTACAAATATAAAAGTTTCATATGAATTCACACAGGCACTAGCATGAATTTTCCATCAGAAACCTCTGTATGGACCTGTTACATTTCTGACCTAAATCTTTTAATATAAATTTGTTCTGTGGATTTCATCTAAAGCATCTGAAGCTATTACTATTTCATGTGTTGCAGTAATCTGCAGTCAGTCTGTAGTAGATTTTAGTGAAAGAGATTTGGAATACAACTTGCTTCTCTATTGCGTCGATCTCTTTCTATTAATATCTTGGATCATTTTGGCAATATTTCTAAATATGAATAAAATATAAATCTGCAGATTAAATACTAAGACCTACTTTGAGCTCAGATGTGCTACAATAAATCAGGTAGACAAAAGAACTGCTCAGTATCTATGCCATATAATTTAGATGAGAATCTGTCCAGTTCTTATACTCTTCTGTTGGAATTAAAGTTACTCTGTTTTCTCTGACAGGATAACAATGATGTTCATGATAAGCTATCATACACAATTTCAAAGACTTTTTTCCCAAACCTTTGCTCTTCCTGCAAATAAAATAAAAATCGAGACCAGACTTCACTGCTTTTACAACGTTCGTATCTGAGAAGTTCCTGCTTTTCAGCCCAGAGAGCAGAATTTGAAGTCAACAGAGAAACAAACTCAAAAATATAAAAGAGCCCAAAGACCTTCAAAGGCAAAGTTTATTAGATACGAAATGGAGCAGAGATGTGACAATGTAAGGAGAAAATCTCAAGAGAAGTGGAAAAAGGGATATTTGATCAAACTCTGAATTGTTAGACTTTTGAGGTCAGATTATGCAGGGTTTAGCCAAAAAATTTTAGTCACTGTCTGGGGCCCCCAGGCAAAAAAGCAACCTGAATAATAAATGGTAACAGCAGTCAAGCAACATAAGGGTTAAGTCATATCTCCATCTAATAGAGCCAAAGTTGCAAAATAAAATTGGAAAGTTCCATAGCTGTTGGTGCGGGAGAATTATTTTCTGCTGAAATTGTTGTGGCGATTTTTATTTTTTCTCTTCTTCAGCTTTTTAATGGAAAATCCTAAAAGCTAATTTTTGAAACTGGAGACTTGGCAGAAAGACAGCAGAAAATGTTGCCCCATTCCCATCAAGTGGTTTCTTAGGAAACAGCTGAAGGAGTACTTTGAGCTCAAGAAATAACTGAAGTTACAACTTTAAATTGGAAAGCAAAAATCCTGGAACGAAAAGACAACTCTCTTGTTGCTTGTTTGCTGGAAACCCTGAACACCTACATGATAATGATGAATTTATGCTGCTAGACTACAGAGGAAAGGTGAAAACAAGGTCAACTCATCGATAAGATAGGAGACCCATCCTTCTGCTTGTCAGACAGACTTCTTAATCTGAGGGTGAAACTGTAGAAAATTTTCAGAAAATGCCCTCGTCTTATTCTTCTTTTTTTTTTACCACAAGAGAGTCTTGTAATCACACAGTGACATAACTGCTCCTAGGTAAAGTGGCAGTGGTGGAGCATTTAAAAAGTGCTTGAAGTTACTTGCTGATAGGAGTGCTCAGGCATCTAAATCTCACTTCTTGTTCCAACATTATTTACTGCAATGTTCTTTTTAATGGGCCCAAAATAATGGGAAAGAGATGGGGAGTAAAGGCTGAGGCTGTGTTTGGTTTTGGAAAACAACCATCATCATCATCATCATCATCATCACCACCATCACCATCATCACCATCACCATCATCATTACCACCAGCAAAAAACACTGTTTAAACTAGTCAGGTGAAACAAAAACTCAAACAAAGTCAGAAGTCTTCCTAGATCCAAGGAACAGAGAAGAAGCTGAAAAGTTCTGCAGAGCTCATGCTTTACACTGAAGTTGTCTTTCTCGTGTGGTTAGCCCCTTTGCCCACTGAGGATGAAAATCAGATGCCAGTACCTAACTATTTCTGAAAATGGTTTAATCTGCTAGAGATGTGTTAGTTAGTAAGAAACTGCCCCTATGACTGCATCTGTAACCTGTCTGGGCACTTTGTGTTTCCTCCCAGCTGCACCCAGAACAATTTAGTTCTGCTGGCCACCCTCTTGCCCTGCCTTTCCCCTGGTCTCAAAGGGCAGGAAACAGTCCAGGCCATGCTGTACAGGAGGAGATGTGCAAGTAAAACCTCACCTTCACCTGTGTAACCACACCTACACTTTCTGCTGAATATTTCTAAAAGGTTAGGGGCAGCTGACAGGAATATGGTCACTTAGGACAAGTTTCCCTGGGCTTATGTCACTGTGCATGATCGGGCTTGCTGTGTTTGCCATCTGCTGCAAGAAAACAGGGCTGGAGACAACACTCCTCCTTCTGCCTGCGCTGCAGCTCGTGAGGCAAGTTGCAGCTCAGTGATTAAAGCAGTTCTCTGTTCCCCTGCACATCAGCCAGGGCTGGCATGTCCCCCAGCCTCCTGCCCACCCGTGGCAGGTGGGGAGACCTGGCTGGGAAGGGGAGCAGAAAGGCAGGAGCACCGTGGCTGCCAGGAGAGCCCACAGGGCAGCATCAGCATGGATCAGTCAACAGCAACCAAGTGTTGCTGTTTCCTAATCTTTATGAAAACAAGCCTGGCAGACTGTATGCAATATCCTAAGGACCAGCAGTAGTCTCTGCTCATTGTACCTTTGGGAAGTTCATGGGCATTTCAGGACCTGATGAGCCAAAGTAAGTTCATGCTGTGTTCCCTAATGTGATGGTCTAAACTTTACTAACAGGACAAAGATCTCGTGAGCTCATCAGGAATTTAGGGGGTAGGATGTCTTCAAAGGCCCAAAGGACAGGTTAACCACTGAAGACTTAAGGCAACTGTAACTCTTTTTCTGTTTTCTCAACCATAAACCCATTAGATTTTAATAAACAGTTTTTAGAATAATTGCATTATTTTCTCACTCAGGAGAAAGCAAGAAAACAAAATCTTACTGTCCAGCTAGAAAGGGTTTTTACTGTGATTATTTTCACTGAACTCAGTAAATCTGTATCTATTTGTGTTTTCTGTGCACCCACACACAATTTCACAGACCTATTTTAAAGGTGTTCTAGATCCCTGTCCAAGCTAAAATGCTGTCCCAGTACCAGAACTTGTGGCCTCTTCCTAGGGGGCAAAGCTGGCATTAAACTTCTGTGTACTTTAGACCAGGGCGTTATCTTTGCCAAGTGAAGAACATGAATGACTGACCTCCACTTGCTGTGACTTACCATCATATCTTATTGATCACATCTACATGCATGTGATCATGAAATTCTACTTGTTCAGTCTGAGTTTTAGAAGATTTAATGTGGGATCAGGAGAATTCAGTAGTTTAATTAATTTTTTTTTTTAATGGTTAGCAAAATATTTGCCTGACTTTAGCAAACTACTTAATAGAGAGGAGGAAAATAAATCTGACAGTTATTTATATATTAAAAAATTCTCATTATGCCATAGCACTTTCTCCTTACCTAAGATTATTAAACCATCTTGCCTGTTACCATCTGGTATGGAAAGTCTGATCAACACCTATATTTAAGTGTCAAATGCTATTGATAGATAGGTAGGAGATATGAGCCCAATCTTATTTTCTGTGCCTCTATATAAAAACACCCAAAACATTTTCTCCAGTCTCATGTCTTTGCTCAAGTATTTGTAACAAGTCTCTAAATCTTCCTTTTTTTACAGTTTTTACTGGAACCTTCTGGTCATGTGATGGCAGAGCAGAGGAACCATTGATCTATGATGCAGAAGTGCTGTATTTTTAACACCCAAGAGTCTCAACACAGAAGCTAAAAACATTCACAGGGGGTCCTCTCCCAGCATGGACATGAGTCACGCTGGCAGAAGATCACGCAAAGTCTCTCTGAGTGGTTCCTAACTCAATATGTACAGATGACTTTCACAGCTTTACAACACAGCTGGAGTTACACCAACGGGAGGAGTCATAAAACTTGTGATATGAATATGATACCATGAGTGAATACTCTTGTTGGAGAACAGACAGAACACAAAATCTTGGCTGTTCTGAGACCTACCCTGGATATGAGACCTCTTTGCAATAGAAATGTTATACTGCACAGTTAGGGGAGATATTCACCAAAATCCCTGCTGCCCTTGGACTGTTTAGTCCCTTCTGAACTGCTACCTCAGTGGGTGAGTTATGACAGCAAAAGCTCCTCACAAAGCAGCTGGCTTTGAGAGCAGAAGCAGCCAGGGCACTACACCTTCATGCTCCCTCTGCTGCACTGGCATCAAGAGCCCAGTGGGCTGGGTGGCTGCAGGGGACATCTCACGGCCACCTGTGCAGTTCCATGAAGATTAATGGAACAAGCCAAGGCAGCAAAACTGTCACAGCCAAACCTGATGCTTTCACTACTCAGAGCAGTGTCACTTAGCCTCAGAAAATGCAGGTAAAGGGAAGAGATAGAGAGGAATGAAATAAATCAACAAATGAATAATCCCTTCTATTCTGAGGGCAATAAAGCCTTTCCCCTTCACCTGACTTAACAGGATCAGTTTGGGCCAAATCTTTTTTATGAATCAGAATAAATTTTTCATGATCATTTTATTACATCTCAGCAAAACCAAAATGTTTCCTTGCTCATTTCTATTTATAGAATGTCTTCTCCAAATTATTTATATCAAAAGATGCTTTCCATCCGTACACAACCAGAAATGTCTTATGCCTTTCAAGGTACATATTTTGATATAAAAATTGTTTACGTAGCAGATTAAGCCTGTGATATGAAATTGCCTGAGCCTGCAGATCCTAATTTTAAAATTCATTCATTAAAAAATCCCTTGTTTTACACAACACCCCATTTTCTGAAAAAACTTCACTAGTATTGTCCCTTAGTTTAGGGTTGTCAAGCTTGGCTTATTTTTAGACATTGAATAGCTCTTTATTAAAGCAAATTATTCACTAATATAAGGCAGCAAAAAACCGATTAAATGGATGTATGAATAATCTAAAGTAGATGTGGAGAAAGGCTTGAAAAATGACCCTATTCCTTATGCCAGCATGGTCTGTGTGTGGTCTCTCTGCTCTATTTCTTTCCTCCTGTTGGTGAGAGGCTCTGACAACCCTTTTAGTGATAAACACCCACATAAACCAGTGTGTCACCATCACGCACAGGCTCCAAGTCCTTTCCCATATTGCTGCACTGTGCACCCTGCACGGCAATTTGATTTTGTAATTCTGTGCTGTATCTGACACATAATCCCTTTCTGAGAAAGTTTATCAGCCTTTGCAGGCTGATTCCAGGACTTTTGGCAAGTTTTGGCCCTATGCTACCTCTAATGACATGGTGACACTGTACAAAGCGTTTTTCTGGTATCTTATGACCAAGCATAGCTAATTAACTACAAGCTGGAAAAGCAGTACAGTATTGAAATATCTAATCCAAATGGCATTAAAACAAAACAAACTAAAACTCTTTCTCATAATGTCTATCATTGCCACATTTCTTCAAGTGACTCATTCAATGATTTGTATTTTATATGTATTTGTTCTGTTTATTTAACCCGAAATACAGGAACTTTAGCTTGGTTTTTTTCACTGACCGTGTTCATTCCCAAGTATATCTCTATATATGCATAAGAAAAGATCAGTAGATGTTCTGCTGGTTATACTCTCATTTTCATGTTAATGTAGCTCCTAACTGCCTAAATACATTAATTAAGCTGGAAGCAAACTCAAAAGCCAAAAGCTAGTTAATGAACATCAGCTTCATTCAATACATGAGAATATCAGAAAAGCACTTACAGACATCACAGACTGTCAAAGCAGTGACAAAATAAAGCTTGGAATCTAGATACAAAGTCTTTTTCATTAGCAAGAGATCTATTAATGGATTCCATCCCCTCAATTTACACCATCAGGAAAAGACTCTTTTTAAAGCATTTCCTGGTGTCAAATTAATACTTTTTCTTTCTCAAGCTTCTTTTAATTGACTCAGTATTTTCTGTGGGCTTTCAGCTTGCCATGTCTAGCAGCTATGGAAGCTAGAAAGTCCTAACTTTTCTGACTCTGCTCCCATGCCTCCTTCAGCAAAGCTTTGGATAAAAGACAGCTTGAACCCTCTCCTTACAGAGAATTGATTGACCACAGCTTTAATGAAGGGCAGCACGCAGATGGTTCTAGAGAGGATGTGGTGGAACAAGGCTAGCACAAGGAGCAAGGAAAACTCAGTAATGAGGCACATGCATACCTGAAGATAATGTCTTTGGGGTGATCCACTGCAACCATTCAGTGTCTCTTTCCACAGCCAAAAAAATTTTAATCATTGTGAGAAAATATTAAAAGAGCAGTTGCTTTCCCTTGCAAGTTTACACAGTGGGTAGGTGTTTTGCAACAGGCCTCACCAGCAATTTTCTTTCTCTCACTTTTGTTTAGTACTGTCATACAAAGAGTCTTTCCTGAAAACTAGCAAATGGTGCATATTGCTAGAATATTTCTAGAATATTTCAGTGATAATAAAGTATATATTTAAGAATTTGCAGAGTCATATACCAAGGAACCAATCTCAGACTGATTGTGGGTTTGTAGCTTCTTGTGCTATTATAAAAAGTTTGGTCCATGGGCTAGCTATACAGCCACCTTAAGCCCTAGCAGTCTAATGAATTAACTGTTAAAACAAGACTGAATTTCAATGAAAGAATTAGCTGTGCTTTTGTAACCATCTGTAGCAGTGAAAGGATCAGCCATAGGCCTGGAAGCTAGGAATTCCTCTACTCTAAACTTGCCACCAATTCCACAGACAAGCCACAAAAGATCAAATTTTTAAAAACAGACCATCACTGGTCTGCATATTTTCAAAACCAGCCTGTGTAGCTCATAATTTGTGGAAACAAGATACACGGTGAAGTTGATGATAATTACGGGTTCTCAACAACTTTGATGATGAGGTATTTGTTTACGTACCATAAATCTGATTACAGAAGTCTAAATATAGGTCTTCAGGTCCAGAAATTCTGGACTTTGTTTTCTTCTAAAGAATTGCTTTATAAAAGTAAAACAGAAACTTAAAAAAATAAAAATACAAAGGGCTAAAACAAAAAAATCTAGCAGAAATAAAGAAGAAAGGATAAAAAAGATTGTTGAATTAGAAATAAATGCATTTCTAATGCTTCAGAGAAACCTTCCAGCTGGAAGTGAATAGGAGCTAGAGATCACAGTTAAACACACCCTGTACATGAGATTTGTCAGGTAATGATTATACGCATAATTGGAAGAATAATAACATCAGTCCAATTCAAAATTCCCTGGCCCAGCAATTTAGTGTCAGACACATTCCAGACATCTCTCAGTGCTGATCACAGCTCTGTGTATTTGCATATGCAATTACCGAATTTACATTTATATATTACTAAGTACATATGTAATTATATGCAAAACAAGTTTTGTACTTGAATGTGTATTTTAAAGAGGCTCTTGATTGTGTAACTCAGCATGGAAATATAATGGTGGATTTCAAATATTTAGAGAGTTTTGGCCTTTGCAGTCCATAAGATAGCAACAGGAGAGAGATAAAGACACCGTCGCACACGACATGGAGGAGATTGTGAATCCCTGACCAAAGTCCTCACCGATCCAGAGACTTCATTTTGGGAACTGCATTCATCTGGTGGCAGTACAGCTGGTACACCCTCTGCCCTACAGTGTAAATTAATTACATGCACGGCATTGCAAAGCCGTTCTGTGCCCATAAGTGCTTCCTGACTGACGGTGATGTGCCTTCGCGCCCCTGTGGATCAGCCAGACAGCAAATTGGGTGCATACTCTATGATCCCGTCTGTTTCGCTGTTACAGCTCAGGTACTCACGAGCAAACCCATCTCTCTTTCTAACTGGACTGGTGACAGCCCTGCAATATTGGCCAGCGCCTGTTTTCTCAGCAAAGGCAGCCTTTGCAGCCTGCATGTGGTAGAGATGCAATGACACTGTGTGCAGCGAACACGCAACTCCCTGGCACAGTTGCACGGCTCACGCATGGGCACTTGCACACCCAGGTCTGGCCTCCTGTCCATGCCACACACCCACACAAGGACGTGTGCTGGAGGTGTGTCTGGGTCATGTGTCTGCTCTCCTATGCCAAACAAGGCAACAACACATTCAGGTCTCTGCTGCCTAATGCAATGATGTGAAAAACACCGCAGTATATAATATTAAGCCTCTCGTAGCTCTTTTAGCCCTTCTACCATACCACTAAATGTACTTGATAGCTTAAATAAAAGCAAACATCTAGCAGACAGAAATTGCAGATGGCACTGAGTTGATGCTAATGGATTAAAGGTTTTACATGTCCATATAACAGCCTAATTAAATAATTAAACTGAATTTGATACATATTTACTAGGGAATCTTTAAAGTTGACTTGTAGGGATTTTCTCATGCTAGTCTATAATCTGCTCGACAAGATTATTTTATGAAAATGTGAACATTTTGATAAGGCTGAAACTTGTCCATTTCCCATCTTTTTGCAAGCAAACAGGTTCTCCTGGGGAGCACCAAAAGATAATCAAGCCAGTCTCTGAGCAAACTCCATGTAGCTTCTCATGATGCCTACAAAAATCAGAATAGTAATCCTTAGCAAATGCATATCTCATGATAAGCTTGCTTCTCAGGCCAACCACGTAGAGGGGAGTTTTAAAAGAGGTCACAAAATAATTAAAAGTGGTCATCATACAACTGTGTTATGAAAGTGGTTGTAGATTAATGACTCAAGTTTTTGCAACCCTTATGGGAGCTTTTACGGGTCAGGCTTAGTCTCTCTCCCTACTGAATTGAGCTCAGTATTCTTGCAGAGACACAAATTGTGCGAGGTTTGGGCTGAATCAACAGAAAACAAATAACTGGGATAGCAGATCACAGAATATTCTGAGTTGGAAGGGACTCACAACAATCATGAAGTACAGCTCTTAGGTGAATCACTCATACAGGGATCAAACTCACAACCTTGTTTTTAGGCTGATGCTCTGACCCACTGAGAAAATCTCGGGGTTATTAGAATAACAATAAAACAGCATTATCAGTTTTAAGAAAAAATTGAATGGAGGTATAGTGGAGTCAAGACCAGATGCCTGAGCTGAAAAAGGATTTATAGGCTTGTTGAAAAATGACTGGGCTGTTTATGTCATGGACACACAATGATGTCAGGAGAAGCCTGACTAGGTAGTAATTTTGGTTCGTGTTAGCTTGAATGTGATTGGTTTCTCAATTTCAGTCAAAGTCAGGTAACTTAGAAAGGAATTGGAACCTCTGAATATCAGAGAAGTGAGGCTAACCCTATTTCCAGGGCTCCAGTCATGATTCTTACTGTTTTCTTGTAAGCTGTTTGTGAACTGTCCACAAATGTCTCATGAAAAAATCCACCATGATCCATAGCTCCCCGAATATATCCACAACTATGTTCTGCTATTCACAAAATCATGCCAAATATTACTCTCCTTTTTGCTCCTAAATATAACTGAAAAGAGGGTATAAACAGGTAGGAAGAATGGCAAGAAGCAGTCCCTTGAGCTGAAGATGCTGGTAAATACCCATGCTACCCTTTCCTTCCTTGGACTAAATTATGCTCTCTGGGTTCTGAGATTCAGTTGCCAGAGCATACATCAGCAGCATAATTGTTCTTCTATACCCTTCTTGGATATATAAGCTGAAGCAACCACAGAGAAAATGCTTGGATGTCGGCATTTTTGGAACAACCCTGGCAGGCATCCTGCTTAAAAGGTGATTTGTATTTCACTAATTAATTCATCAGTAGTAAATGCGCTTTAATGACAGAATTTTTGGATGAGTTTCAGAGTCTCATTAGCCTTAATCATATTAACCTAATATAGTTATTTATATCAAGCAGAACAAAGTGCAACACTTCACCACGGGATGTTCTTCTTTAAAGATAATACCAGTTTCGGAATTAAAGGAACCGGTAATACTTCTTGCTGGCTGAGCCATATGGAATGATAATGTCAGACTAAGATAAATTCACCATCCCCATTCCTTAAGGGTTTCCCTGAAAAAATGGAGCATGCTGGTTAAATGATTTGTCCTTCCAATTTCTCAAAGTCAGAGAACATGGACACTGCATATTTACATAACAACTTTTGTGAAACCTTACACATGATTGAAGACACCAAGCAGACAATGCATTTCATAATGTTAAGTTTCTTCGAGCTTGAACCAGATGATCTCCCAGTAGCTTAAGTGATATTGTGATTTTGATACAAAGATACAAAAAGAAGGCTGGAGTGTAGATAAAAGGAATAAGAAGAATTTAATTCCACGTGATAAAGAAGAAAAGCTGACAAACTAGGTTAAGGCTTAAGTTTTGTAAAAGATCATCCTTCATTAGTAAATGTTATATTGCAATTTGCTCATTGACACATATCACAGACATAAATATATAATTTTTTCTGTATCTATACATTGTCCAGAAGCTGTTTCTCAGTTAGAAAAGGCTTACTTAATTGTTAACTCTTAAATAACAAATGTAGAGTACAAGTAAGCACTTTAATTAGGACTATCTTTAAGAAGTAAATGAAAACTTTGAGTAACCAAATTTGCAGCAATCCAGCACTTACACACTGTGCAGTATTTACTACCAAACCCATTAAATCTATGAAGTCCAAAGGTCTATAATACAAGTGTCTTTTAGCTGTCCACCTTAATGGTCTCATTTTGTTGAGTGCTGTCAGTAAGCCAGTAAGCTCCTAGTGATTGCTTCACTCCCTGAGATGTTTGCAGCTCCTACACTTGGCATGCTTGAGGAGTGAGAGCTGTCTGTGTGACCTGCCTTTTGTCCTGCAGCTGCCATGGCACCAAAGAGCTTTTGTGTGTGTGTGTGTGTGTAGTCACCACTATAATGGAATTTAGCATAGTATGAGTGTCTGGTTTTAAACACTCAGGATAGGTCTTTTAATACTAGGAGGTCTTGAAGTAAACAAATTAGGCATTCAAATTCTTCCTGCAGCTTTGAAAATCTCATCTCTAAGTTTGTAAGCCCCAGACTAATAGCTGTGAGACACTCAGATGCCCAGAGGACAAACATAGTTTGAAAGAGTTCTAAAAATTAACTAACCACTTAGGAGTAACACAAAGGTGAACTTAAAATAACCTTCATGTAATACAGTCTTCCTGGTTCCTCTTTCCTTGTTTCACATGAACAATTTTTTCATTTTTCCAGCTGAAAAAAACCCAAGTCTCTAAAGTGTTTCTCAACCACAATCTATACTGTTCTGTCTATTTTAGAAGAAGGAAGAAGAGACTGATTTTTCATGAGGAATACTGACTCTCTAGTCCAGAAAGTGTTTGATATACTTTTGAATGCATTGAGTGACGTTTTATGAAAGTTTTCCCCATTAAATTTCCAGCAATGCCTGATGCGTCACCATTTCCTTTTTCACATTTGTTAAATTTTTACATGTGTTCTGCATTTCATTTTAGCAGGTCAAGAAACAGAAAGATAAGTGACAAGGTAGAACTGACACAAACCTTCAGGCAACATGATAAAACACCAGAGCAAAATAATGGGCTAGTAAAACTGCATTCGAGATTGATACAACAGGTCTGTTCTTTGACCCACTACAAGAGTCAGATGTCTCATTATCATCAGAGTCTTTGCTCTTGAGCTAGATCTTCAAACAGATTTGCAGGGAGAATGTTTCTGAGTCCTGAACAAGAGAGGGTTTTGAATATGTTAGTTCATCACTGACTCTTTAAGTAATTTTCCACTCATCTTGTCCAAAGCTGCACTTATTCTAATGATGAAATGTCATGGGAATAAAATCATGGTGCCTACTGTGCCAGTTTTTAAACTGAAACAATGAAAGATGCATTAATGAGATATTCTGGAGACTGGTCTCTTGCTGCTTCTCTCTCCACCTTCAGTGTTCCCCTCACTCTTGAGGACTCTATTCAGCCTCCACACATCCCTGATGTTTTTCACATTTGGAAGGCATCAGCATGGGTGAAATGGGAGCAAATACAACTGCCCTGGATCAGGGTGGAAAGCAGGAGAAGGGAGCTGCTACCCTGGGCCAGACTTTGTATGTGTCCAGAGGCGCAGGCCAGTGTCCTCCCCGAAGGCCGGGGGAAAGCGGGAAGCTGGAGGTTCAGCGGCAAGCCTCGAGCAGCCGGGGCACACGGAGTAACAGCTTGCGCTCCTGTCCCCAGCTCCTGCAGAGTCCTCCGCTCACAAAGATTACCTGTTTCCTCCCTGTTCCCCTCCTGCAGTCCCTGCAGAGTTACAGTACCTCCTGCTTGACTGTTCCCGAGTGAGGGAGGGTGCCTGAGTGCAGTGCTGTCCCTCTCCTGCAGCTCTGTGTTTGCTGCAGCGCTGTGTGTGCTGCAGCTCTGTTTGCTGCAGTGCTGTGTGTGCTGCAGTGCAGTGCTGTGTGCTGCAGTGCAGTGTGTGCTGCAGTGCTGTTTGTGCTGCAGTGTTGTGTGTGCTGCAGTGCTGTATGTGCTTCAGTGCTCTGTGTGCCACAGTGTTGTGTGTGCTGCAGCGTTATGTGTGCTGCAGCGCTGTGTGTGCTGCAGCGCTGTGTGTGCTGCAGGGCTGTGTGTGCTGCAGTGCTGTGTGTACTACAGTGCAGTGTGTGCTGCAGGACTGTGTGTGCTGCAGTGCTGTGTGTGCTGCAGGGCTGTGTGTGCTGCAGTGTTGTATGTGCTGCAGTGTTGTGTGTGCTGCAGCACCGTGTGCTGCAGTGCTGTGTGTACTGCAGTGCTGTGTGTGCTGCAGCTCTCTGCAGCCTGCACACAGTGTGGCTAGGCAGGTCTGGGGGGAGCAGCCCTCGATTTTGCTAAGAGACCTATTCAGTTGTTCAAGCAGTGAGCCTTAAAAGTGGGTGGTTCATTTCTTTAGAAGTAACAATGTACAGGAAAAGTGCACCTGAACATTAATCTACAGAGTAATACTCTCAGAGAGTGACCTTTTATACCCAGCCCTTCATTCCCTTGAGTACAAGAACTGGTTTTCTGTTTTGTATATTTATTGTGCAAGAATTAGAAATAAAACAAATGTACTGTTGGCCTGCACTGAGGCTTAGAAGAACAGCAGGAGGCTTAGAGACAATGGCAAGCAGCAGCTAAACCAAGCTGCTCCAGGAGCCAAGATCTCTGCGACAGCATTCAGAGCAATGGCTGTCCAAGTGCTCAGAAAGGATAGGTAGGAGAAGGTGAAATTATTCCACAGAAATGTCTGTCCACAGTGCTAATGCTTACTTCTCACAAGCTTTTCCTTGCCTACTATTGTTAATTGTTTTGGTCATAAAATGAGGGAAAAGCCGTGGCTCGATTTTATGTAACAATTTCTTGAAATTCTGGCTTACAGGAGAGCACACGGCAAGAACGATACAAGGCAGCTCAGACACAGGCATTCAAGCATGATTTGCTTCCTTTCTATATGAAACTGCGATGTGCCTGTGAATGTGGTTTCAATCATCAGGCTGCTGGTAGAGTGAAGTGTAATGAGAATTGGTCCAAGGAGGGAAGCTGTGCTGCTGCCTGCTCGGTGAGCTTGTATCCACCTGGCGAGTTCCAGCATCTCCACGCTAAAAGGCAGACAGCTGTAACAAGCCTGAGTCCCAGATGACCTGAGTGTGTTCATTATTCTTTGAATCAGGGCTTTGGTGGACAGTCCCCAACCAGATGATGACGACAGTGTTTGCACCAGCAGGCCTGCTTTGCTGCCTCTCCCACTGAGCTGGGTGGGCTGGCGAAGGGGACAGCGGTGGTAGCAGCCCCTGTGCGTCACTCCACCTGTCCAAGTGCACAGAGACTCTGATCCAGCTCTGCACCTCTGCACCTTCAGGCAAACCTGAACCCCCTCACGTGGATCTGGCAACAGGGACCTCCTAAGGGCAGCAGTGCCAGGTTTTAGCTACTTGTGAATTCCCCAGTACTGCCCCTGCAGGAATCCTGTTGTCCATCAGAATACCTATGTCCTTTTTGTAGTGACATCTGTTCAACATGGCATTAGTCAAGCAAAGATTGCATCCATTCTTTGTTCTTTAGATTAAGTTCCTTTTTAATTTTAAAAACATCCACTCATCTGTGCTTCATCTCTCCATCTTTCTGCTTTTTCATTGCACCTTTCCCAACAGGTGGTCAAGGTGCCTCTGACCAAGGAACCCAGGGAGATTTCAGCCCTTTACTCCTACTCATTTATAAGAGAAAACCAAAAGTGTGCCCTTTCTTGAGCAAGAAACCCTGACAATGGCAGACCTTTCAAAAACAAAGCAACTTGACAGTGACTGCTATGTACAGAAATTGTGGTAGATAAAGATCTATGGTTAAAATACCCAGAAGGATTATGAAGCCAGACCTTTATCCTCTCTGGTAGTAAAAACTGAAATTCCCTGCTGGCTTGCTAACAGAGTTATGTGGTGCTGGCTGTCAGGCCCTTTCCTCTGGAGTGTGCCCTACTGCTATCTAATTGCAAGTTGTAACCTTTGTGAATCGTTGACACCAGTCTCACTGAGACCAGTGGCTTAGTAGGATTCAAAGAGTAATTAAACATTTATGTAGATAATTAGGCAATCCACAGCTACATTAGATAGGTCAAGATTGTAATTAGGGACAACTCTTCATGCTTCAAGGTCTTCTTGCCTCGATCCATCTGATGGCATGTGTTTATGCAAGCAAACAGGTAGGATGTTTGAGTCCTTAGTTTGAAAAACAGTCCTTAATGATTGTTTCACTCAGGCACTCTCAGCTTGGTTTTCATGATGCGTTTCACAGCTTCTGGCTCCAAGATTGCTATCAATAGCCCAGATGCTGCCTCGAAGCTTAGAGGGAAAAGTAATGAGTCTTTCGGACAGACCATCCACAATAGACTAGGTTCAGCTCTCAGGCGCACTGATGCAAACTGAAACGACTCATCAGGATTTAAAATTCAGAATTATTTGGCTTTGGAGCCAGGTAGCTGAGACCTGACTCTGGCTAAAAGGATACAGTCCTTGGATCCAGAGCCTGAGGCCAAGAGGACCTTGTGCTGCCATGGGACTGCAGAATCCCTCTCCCACAGATGCCAGAAAAAGTTTTTTTTAGACCCACACTCCTTTGCCATCCTAATGGGCACATTCAGGCTGAATGATAAAGAGTTTTTCTTCATGGGAAAACAGCATTCAGTTTGTGAACTTAGAGGGAATTGTTTGCTACATTTACTGTGGAGGTGAACAGTTCACTGGAGCTTTCATGCTCACCCAAATTCACCCACATGGTATTACACGGATTACTAACAGCAATTCTTATTTTTTTAATTGTGTATGCACAAACCAGACATTAGACGTTCTGCTATAAATCCGAGACTGAGAAGAGAGGAGACATTTTTTAAATTCATGGTGGGAAAGGTCAGAAAAAGTTTAGCATTTTACACAGAGAGGATTCAGACTGACTGTAAAACAGAAAAGAAATAAAACTGTTTCCCTTTTCCCTCCCTCAACTCTGTGTGCTATAAACCTAAGGAAATCCTACGACAGTTTTGGTTTCTTTTATGGCTCTACAATTCAAGATGTAGGAGCCCTTTTGACTTTCAAATATAGGGGAAAAAATAATTTCTAAATTTGTCGTCGTCCTATCCTGTCTTTCTTTTTTTAGTTTGCAACTCAGGTACACTGCCAGTTTTGTGCCCACGGTTTTCAGCACTTTATCAAGAAAGATAAATATGCATATTTCTGTAGAAAGCAAACATGACTTTTGGTCACACCTGTGTGAATCCAGTTATAATTTTAGAGAGATCAATAATGGAACTCCAGCTTTTCACCTCTGTAAATGACACCAGAAACTGTTGTGTGAACTTACGTGAGAGAAGTGATTTATATAGAAGATCTTTTGATGTCACCTTTCTTTTCGTCCTGCAACTTACATGTGTGCCTGTGGATTTATCAAGGCCTGATGGGAGGAGCAGAAGCTGCACGACAGCTTGTGAGGAGAGACCCTCTGCAGAGACACATCCAGCTTGGCCAGCAAAATCTATCTGTGTGGCACCTGTTAGTTACGCACAGCGGGACTGTCCATCATCCCTTGTAGCAGCTCTGCATTTCCATAGCACACTGCAGTGCAGGCACAGGAGAAATTACTCTCTAACTACGAGACAGTGAATGAGAAATTTCTGTCCCTGTTTATGCTGTCAGACCACCACTCGGGATGCTGTACATCAAGCCGGAGAGGGGGAAGGGAAGTTCATTTCACAGTCAGCTGACAAAGCTCTCAAGCATTCATCTTTGCTTTCTACCTTGTAAAATCCTGTAAAAATATTGTTACTGAATGTGGAACGTTGAAAGAGAAATGTGGAGTACCTCATGCCATTTAAAAGGAGCAATCTCCGCATGGAGTAAAGAGAGCTTGTCGTAAAACAAAGAGCATACAGTGTCTATCCATTTTGTGATCTGATGCCTGGATCACAAATGGATAGACAGCAATTTTCACTGCTGAACTGTAGCAAAATGTCCTTGGGAATGCTTGCATTGACTGCTCTTGCGTGAGGAACAGAAGAAAAAAAAGAATATTGAACACATGGAAATATAACAGAAAAAAGCTGTCAGGTTCCTGTGGCGTGGAGAACTTTTGCTTAGCATCATATAAATCACAAGGAAATTTGGAAATAAGACTACATATGGTTTTATTGTGTTTTTCAGAAAGAGATGGCAGAACTCCTCTCAAAAACCTTCATCATGTCTCACCCTTGACACCATCTGAACAACCGCAAAATTTTGCCCATGCTGATGAACAATTCTCTCTTCCATCCTAAACTGATCATCACTGGCCCCTACAGCTCAGCCCCTCTGTACCATCTCACACCTTCCCCTGATCATAGCAGGCTGTGACTTCAGCTCCTGGGATGAGGAGAGACTCATTGCGCTACTGTCTCATCTCGGTGCGAAGAACTGATGGCTTCTTTGGTTTTCTGTGGCAAGGGAGCCGTGGTTTCTGAGTCAGCTACTCCCTTGTAGCTGAGTGATAACTCCATCCAAAGGCTGAACCATTAATCCAGCATTTGTTACTGGCAATATATACTGAGATTCACAGGAGCAGTGCACTGTAAAGCTGGACCTCAGCATGGCTGCATGTCCTGAAGGAAGAATCAGAGGTACAATGGGCAGCTGTGGCACTGTTTAGGGGAGAAGGGTGAATGTGTCCCAAATTCAAGACAAAGAACCCACTTTGAGTCCCTACCTTGTTATCTCTCTTTCATTTGCTCTCATGACTTCACGAGGTAGCAGTGCATTGCTCTTCTAGTAAATACTAAACTTCTCAGGGTAAGTTCAATTTTCCCATTTTCCACTGGGAACTGAAGCTCAGAAAAAATTATGAAGCTAAGCAACCTACATGCCTTTCTCTAATCTTTACTTTTGACCCAAAATGACAGACTGAAGGGGGTCTAGAACAGAAATCCTGGAAGCTGTGGAGAATATTACTGAGAAGGAAAACGTAACTTCAAAGCAGCCTTTCTATGTTTAGCTTTTATCTAACCCATATGTTATGAGTCAATGCAAACACACTTTGTTCTGTTATTTGAAGGAAGCTGCATCTGTGTCACTGGGAATATTATCTACCTTGAAATCTCTGATTTTCTGACAGATAATCAAATAAACAAACAAAATGACTGAAAGGAAAGGGATTACAGAAGCGATCCTGCTACTGCTAACTGGTAATTCTTAATTGAAGTGTAGCAATTCTATTAATAACACACATAAAAGATAGCAAAAAGTAATACAGTTTTTGAAATACAAAAAGCTCTTTGCAAAATTAAATGCTATGATCTTCTAAGCTATTTATTCTGTGACTGCTGAATAAGATGATGTGAAGCTTTCAAGTATGAAAGGAAGCATACAGGAGGAGTGAAAATGCTATAAATATCCTCTCAGTGTGATTCTGATAGGAACTATCTAGTTTTAACCAAAATGTTCAGAAAAGCTACTCAAATTTGCAATTATCCTTACATGTTCAAAGAATTGCTGGGGGAGTTTCAGCAACATGATACCAAAAATGAAGGAGGCATGTGATATAACTTGCACAATATTTTTCCAAATGTGTTTGTATCAGCTGATTTTGTTTTTTCTTCATAGCTTCTCTGAGCCATATAAATAGACTATACCTAGAGTGCATCATTAGAATATACCTGTGGGTTTTTTTATTTATTTAGATGTGAATTTGCCTTAAAACTATACCAACTTTGTCCTTATGGCTTATATTGTCACTAAAATCCCTTGATCAAACCCCAAATTCCTGTAATGCTGTTGTGCATGGCTTTTTGAGGAAGTCAAGAACTAATTGAGTGACACTCTCATGAAACTGCTTGAACGCTGTGTTTTAAAAAGCCTGATTTATGCATTAAAAATGCATGACTGTTCTGCTAGACCTTGTCCAAAGCTCTTACTTTTATTCTGTATACAGGCTTGGAAGATATGTTAGAAAACAAAGCAATAAATTTGCTTGAATTATAGGTAAAAGTATTTGTAAAATTAATGTGAAAAAATACTCTGAGTAGTTCAAAAGCTTTTAGTTCTACAAATATTTCTGGGTGGACCTTTATTATTATGATTACTGATTTTTTCATATATGTGCCAGGTACAGAACAAAGACATGATTTCTCTCTCAACTGACTGCAATCTAAATTCCAAAAACTATCAGATAATATGATCACTGAGAGTGGAGGGCAGGTGTCAGGCGTTTGGGCTGAAGTTGCAGAATTTGGACTAATTTGAACCCTGCCAGATGCAACAGAGGGTAAAATAAAAGAACAAAAATCCTTTCCTCCTCCCTTGTCTCCTCCATACAGACATAGCAGGAAGAAGTCCAGGAGCATCAGTGCATGAATGGAAACAAAAAACCAGATTACTTGGTCACTAAGGAGAGACTAGTGACACGCAAGGAAAAGAGTGTTGGCAAAAAGGCATCTTATAAACATTACAACAAACAAGCAGCAGTTTAGAAGATATTTTGAACACAGAAAAAGAATCAGTGGGAGAGTATTTAGTTGATAGGTAACATTTTTCACTTGCACTGGACCACGAATGAAGAATCAGAATCCACTTACCAGGGAATTTTTTAAAAGCAATTACTCTTTAAAAATTGTTAAGGCATTTAGCAGGATCTTCACATGATGAAAACATTTGCCTAGTGAAAATGATCTGTCCTATTTGTGCTTAATGTGCACAAGGGACATATTTTTCTTTACAGTATATTTTCAATAATAAAATTAATGCCTAATTGCCGATGATTGATTTTATCCTCCCAAGTTACAGAAGGCACTAAGGACAGGCATGGCAGGCTGATCTCTATCAGTCTTCTCTGTGACAGTGGGCACTCCTGTAAATGATGCATGGATAATCAGCTGCAGCTCAGTTACAGCTCAATTAGATGTCACCATTAATCTAAACTCAGAAAACAGGTTATCAGCTGTAGCAATTTTTAATGGTAAGAGTTAGTATAAAATCCTTTAATTATATTTTGTTCTGTCATATGTACCAATTAGCAACCACATACAGGTACACAAGCACTTGGCATAAAAACCACAAGGTGTTTCACAGTATGTCATTCATGCATATGAAAATACTAGGTTTCTGTCTTTGGTTCAAGTGTCACTGTGACTTCTTCTGAAAACAGGGAAATACACCTTTGCCAAATGATATAAATAACAAATTCTCCCCTACCCCTTCCTTTCTCTTAGCTTTTATATCTCAGCAGATGTCACATGGTATGGAATAGTTCTCTGATGAATTTGGGTCAGCTGCCCTGGTTGTGCTCCCTCCCAAGATTTTGCCTGTTCCCAGCCTAGACATGGCAGGGCAGATTGTTGAAGAGCCAGGCTGGCGCTGTAGGAGCACTGCTCAACAGCAGCCAACACATTGATATATTATCAACACCTTCCTAAACACCAGTGCACAGCAAAACTCCATGAGGGCTGCTTGTGGGGAAGGCTATCTCCACCCTAGACACAACTTTTGTCTTGTATATCAAGCCATCTGGATGGGCAGTTTTGTGTCCCTTTTGCCTTAGCTGTTCTCTTTGCCCCAGATGCTGTTTCTCAGGGCTGGAAGAAGCAATGCAACAGGCCAATGCCTGTACCCACACTCCTTGTAGCTACCATGATACTGACCCAGAGAACAAATATTTGACAGCTGAACATCACCTAATAGCGCCTATATTTTGTATCACATGCTGACTTGGTGATGTGGGGCCCCCTCTCTGTGTTACTTCTTTTAACACAGGATTGCTCTGTGGTACCTTACCAGGTTCTCCAACTGCACTCACAGATACATCACTGAATTTTTAAAATTCTGTTCACACCAGCCACTTAGAATGTGTTTCCGTGGTACTGCCAAGGAGAGCAGTCTGGAGAAAACTCTGCGTGTCACTGAGGTTTGAGAGAGTTTAGCCAGAATTACTGGGAAACAATAAGGCTCTGTTAAAAAAGGGTTGGAGATGTGAATTTCACTCAGTCACACTTGTATACCTCAGCTGCAAATAAGCTGAAAAGTCCCTTCCTGAGCCTAATTAAATAAGCATACCATTAAAGAACTCACCACATGCCCACAGTGAATGTAAACACCTACAAGTGTATGTGTATATATGTATATATATATATGCTCCATCCTGACAGTGTTACAAAATATTCTTGTAACAGTGAAAAAACATATCAAGCCCAACACCCCATTAATGTCTGTTCTGACAAATATTTACTACTAAATTCAGTAGAGAGATGAATCAGTGAAATTTCCTGTCCTATATCCCAGTAGAGGTCAAATTACATGATGTAGAAGTCCTACTTAGTCTTAAAATATATGACTTGAGCTCAGTAAGATTAGAGTGACTTAGATCACCTGAGGATTTGTCCCTCTGCCTTTGTTAGAACTAATTCACCACAAGGTATTTTCTTAATTTCTGCTCCCTCCGCCCTTCCTTCCATGCTTGATACAATTCAGAAGACAGCTTGTTATGTGCTCTGATTTATTCTGTGCTCAGAAATATTCATCCTGTGAGCACCTTCTGAGCTGGCCCAGCTTTGCTGCATGGTAAGCATTTACTATTCAGAAGCAGACTGGAGTAGCTGGTCACTTAAATCACAGGGTGAACATGTGCTCCAAGCCCTGGGGAGACAGTGCATGCTCCAGAGAGACTAGTTAGGGCAGGACAGCCATTCCTGAGAGCAGCAGCTCTGTGCTCTGCATGACACAGCCCTTGGCTGCAGCCTGATGCTGCCAAATTTCCTGCATCCTTCCTGTGCCTGTCCCTGAGGAGCCAAGGTGGTGGCAGGGTTTATGTTTTGGAGTTGGAGAAGCGTATCTCCCATGCCATCCCTGCAAATACGCAGACGTGCAATGCTACATCAAGGAGATAAATGCCACACCAACTGGCAGGATGCTGGAGCAGTCTGGATCAGGCTTTCTTGACATAGAGATTGGAATTAGCTGGAGAGTGAATTGGGAGTCAGAAATTAAGGGGCTGTAAAATAGCAGACACCGAAATTACAGAGTGCCAGATCCTCGACAAGGAATACCAATCAGATCTGGCAGAAGAAGGGGTCTGACAGGAGGGAGAAAAATTACAACTGTCTGAAGACATGGAACAGAGGGAGGGACTGGCTGGTTAGGGACTGGGAGCATGGGAGGAAGATGGGCAATGGCCTGAGGTGGGAGGTGGTCTTAAAGTGAACACTTCTTAAAGCAACTCAGATGACATTGGTGCAAATTTGTTACCCTCTATCAAAGTGAGAAGGGAAGGTGTGATACTGGAATAAACTAGTATGTAACTCAGGGAAAGATGATTGTCCATGGCTGGTGTTGCAGAATGAGCAGAAACTAAAGGGAAAGCATCAACATAGGGGGCAAAACGAAGAAAGTTGTTTGTTAGACTTGTACTCTACGCAGGCAGGTATAAATGACCATGTAACAGCTCAAAACAGCAAGGAACCTACTCAGGAACGTCATAAATAGATTAGAAGGACATGTCATTTCCTGTTTCAGTGAAATACGTCAATGTGTTTTTCTCACTAGTGTCAGTAAAAAAAAGTGCTTTTTTTTTCTAAATCGATATTCTGCCCAAACACTTTCTTTTCCCCCTGCTTTCTTGCCTTGACTTTAATTCAGTGTTTATATTCCTCTTGCTATTTCAGCTGGAAGTCTGCAGCAACCTTGATGAAAGAGGTTTGCTCTCTGTGTGCACCCTCATACGTACCCACACAGATTGCCACTCCACACACGCCCTGGGACACAATAGTTTTACGCACAGGATGCTCTGCCTGAGCAGGGCAGGTCACACAGCCTGGCCTTGGCAGCATCAGCTTCAGGGAACATTTTAAGGAATAGGTTAGCTCCTATCAGTCAAAGTCAAGTATCCTGGAAAAGGAAATCATAGTCCCTACTTTTGCATCAGGAAGGAATCTCCCATCCTGAGGAAGAAAGATTAGCTTAACTGTGTGTGCAATTGCTCAGGAACAACTTCCCAAATTACAATGCATGAAAAGATCCCAATTTAGTACATTATGGCAGTAAGAAGACAGGGCTGCATGCAGATTAAAGCTCACATTCATTATTGTTATTAAGTAGTCTAATTTTAGAAAAAACCCCCTATTTTACATGAATCGAAAGCACAACAATGTTAAAATACATTAAGCAGAAATTTGAATAATAAAGGTCATATTGGCCTATGTCTCAGAAATAATAATATAGTGTAATGACAATACATGATTAAATATGAAAGTGTTCTGCATTGACACAGCCTGCGACTGACTATATTTTCTTATATCTTCATTGCATAAACACACACATATATACATGATAACAACCCCCAATTTACAGGAAAATTTGTTGACTTGTAATTCTTGCAGTAATGGGTGATGCTGGTAGGTAAGAATCAGGTACCCTAACTTTCCTCAATAAGTTGGAAAAAAGAACACAGTGGGTAATAGAGAGGAAAGTTCATTGTGTAAGGAAATTGCTGCTCAACAAAAATAGGAACACTATTTTAACACAGAGTTAAAGAGGACACAAAACTTATTTATATTTTAGTCCATTGACTCTTATCTTTGTAAGAACAATAATGAGGCTGTACTTCCCCTTCACCAAATCTCTCTCCATTCAAAGATGCTTACTTATTTGGTTGAACTAAAAATGAACCGAGTGAATAAAGGCTAAAGGCATGAAATGTACCTCAGATTCAACCTGTGCAGCAGGGCTTCCATATATGTGTGTTCCCTTCCCCTCATGGATAATTCTTCAGAGAAGGGCTGAAAGAGACATCAGGCTGATGAGAATGGACACACACCATCAAAGGGTGAGACTATTTTCTCACCTCCTCACCAGCTCTTTTTTTCCCCCCTTGTTTTTCTTTTTCTTTTTTTTTTTTTCTTTTTCTTTTCTTTTTAAATCAAGCTCTCTTTTCAGCTAAGATCCTGAGAGAGTGCAGAGCAGCCACTGCAGTTCCAGTTCAGACAGATTGGCAAAGCCTGGCATAGTCAGGCACAACCATGCACACATGGGACCATGACAACCACTGTATGTAGGGCCAGGCCTGAGAGTACACAAGCTCCTTGAGTGAAATCTTTCAGGAAAGATGTCATTAGTTTGTATTCAAAAATGTTTCTTTGCCATTAGCTACCAGAAAAGCAAGGAGCACCACAAACAATGGGTTATAACCTGGCCTACAGTGTGCATTTTCTAAAGGACCAATGTCCTTGTTTCCGTGCTGAATGTTCATATTCCTGGCCTTACCCTTCAGAGGAATAGGCACTGCTGACAGAAGCAAAGAACCAGACCACTTGCCTGATATCTTACTCTAATCTCAGTGTGTGTTTATCACGCTGCAAAATGTCAGCACAGTCCTTGGGTTCCAGCCCCTTGTCTGCAAAACATGAGCAGTAATCATAAAGTGTCCTTCTTCCTACACTTTCCCCCTCACTCCCTATCCTGGTAGGAATCTCTGCCAAGCAGCCTGTTACACATATCTTTAGAGGAACTAGTACAAACAGTCCCTGATGTAGGCCAAAGCTGTCTTAACATAAGTAAAAATATTAGATTTGTGAAGATGCTCCCTCACATCTATTCAGATAAACACTATGAAAGCAAGTTCCAAAGGCATTCAAGGCCAGGAATACGGAATACACCCTCCTTTTGCTGGATAAATGAGCTTTTTCTCAATGCGAGTTCAGAATCTCTCATATGGTCTCCCTTTAATTTCGGAAATTTTATTTTCTTTCTTCTTAATTAGCAAATGTTAGGACAAGAACTTTAAGATGGAAGGTATATACCCAATGCTTGTAACAGAGCCAATGGCTATTAGGGTTGTCTGATTAAAGAAACCATAGTTCTTGGTGATAAATTGCTACAAGTCTGAGACAAGGCAAAGGCACCTCCAAAGAAATTTTTCATGTCATGGAAGAGGAAGCAAATTTGAGAGTGGACATTAAGGATTGTTATTGGATACTCTTTTTAACCAACGGTAAAGGAAATTCATTAATTGTTTTTCATCTGTAGGCAGTAAGTTAAATCAGCTGGATCTGATAGGAAATAGATGCATGAGAATTTGGCTCAAAATTGCTAAAATAAAAAAACCCAGGAATTATTTTTACTGCAGATGATGTCACAGTATGCTACCTGCAAAGACTGTGTGAAAGCAGCAATTAAAAAATGAATGCCATGCCTAAACACTGCACTATTATTTCATGTAATGTCTTGAAAATATGCTTTCTGTTGCATCGCCTTCGGAAGAAATACATATCTTACACTAAAAAAAAATCAAAAACTGGATTAAAACTAGCCTGTAATTTCAGGAGGAAAGAGGGAACAGTCTGATAGAGACGATGATGCAGCAAGTTGTAAGAAATTAAAAGCCCAGTTCCTATCATAAAACCTTAGAATTCTGAATTTGTACTGAACTGGATCAGAAATCCCATTAGAGAGAAGAAGGGGATAGAAAAGGGCATATCTCAGAGACTATTTCTTATGATTTCATGCATCATTCATTTTCCCAAGAGACATAGGAAATACAGTCCCTTCTGTATTTATAACTACATAGGGAGTTAGCTTCTCCTCTACATTGCATAATCATTTATACCTTGATAAAATGTGTCCAGGTTTGTGCACAAGACAAAAAAATGCAAAATCTCTGCTCCTGTTAATGGGAAATTTTATATGTGCTTTGAAAAGTCTTAAACAAAGCAAGGCAAGGGATGACCAGGTTCTTGTAATGAAAACTTTGAGTAGTGAAAAGTCAAGTAGACATATTTAATTTCAACTGTGCAGAATGAAATGTTGCAGAGATATTATTTATCCTGCTGGCCCTCTTGGGGTGCCTTCTACCAGCTGTTGCCAGTGCTTGGGAGGGAGTGTTTCTCATGCTTATAATTTTTTTAATAAATTGGAATTATTTTTATTGTATGGTAATATAGATGAGAAGGGGCTTTTAGAGGTCTAACTGTCCTCTAATACCAGGGTCAACTTAAATAAGGCTGTTCAAAGCCTTGTCTAGAGTTCTGAATCTCTTGGTATGGTGCATAGTGTGAAACAAAGAAAAAAATGAAAAAAATGTAAAAAAGAATATAGAATTAGAAAATAAATATTTTTCTTGGCTCATAGCCAGATAGTGTTAGTATGCACTTTGACCAATTCCATAGATAATGTTTTTTGGCTGTAAATGAAAACATTTTAGTATGCAGTCCACTACTGTGTATGCACTAATTGTCTAAACTGATATGCTATGTACCTCCATGCATCTACATCTTCTATAACCAACTATTTTTTTCATTTTTGCTCTGTTTGTGGCTGTTCTTTAGCTAAGACTTTCAAGGATAGGGAAAAAAAAAAGAATTCTTGTCTGCAGTATCTCCTTCAAGTAGGTCATTTTTATAAGAGACAGTGGGGCACAAGCCCTGGTCAAGACTTTCACTAGGAAAATGGGGTGCATTAAGAAGATTTTCAATCTTGTCTGCCTAGAAAGCTGCCTAGGGGAAATGCAGAGAGAATGTGTCCCAAACAAAGGAAAGATTATTTTATTTTCTGAAAAATTCAGATAATATATTAATAAATCAGTGGATTTTTAAGGGTTTTGAAGAGAAGTTGTTCAATAAATCAGGATAAAACAATGTTTCAAATGGGAACTTTTTGGTTCAGATATAGCTTTGCTTTAGATGAGATTAAGAAGCTTAAATTCTAGTCTTTCACTTTAGTTGACACTACATTTTATTCATTGAAACCAATATTCATTATATTTGGACAATGTCTAAGCTGTAATATATAAAAACAGTACAATCCTTCTTATGAGGACTTCTATAATAAAACACATTATTGATCTCCTTCAGTGTTACATATGTGCTAATATAATGCAGCTTAAAAGAAAGTTTTCTAGGTTGTTTTCATTTTTGAGCTGATTCTGTTTTGAGAAGATGATCTCCTTTTCTGGACAGCTGTCTAGTGACTGTTTCCAGGTGTATCTAGCACACCCTGGTAAGGCACATCACTCAGACAACCCTACTCTGTCTGTGACAATTAGAAATAGAGCAAAGTAGAGGCAGGAATCCCAACATCATCAAGCTCTATGAAAACGAATTTCTGTATCTCCAATTTGTTCTTACTTCTAGTGACAAGTGAATGATGTCCTGTGTGTTCAACCTGTTACCAAGTGTCACTCAACTAGAATGAAATGCTTGCCTGAGCAGAGAGCACGAGCAATAAAATCCATCCCTCTTGAGCTGCACTTAACCCTCAACTAAAATTATGTGGGATTTAGGTGGCACATGGGCCTTGTGACCAGTGATGGACTGCAATGCTAAAGGAGCTGAAAAGGCCAGAGTTTTCTGAGGAAAAGTCTCCATGACAACTTTTTTGTTGTAGTTGTTGTTGTAGTTTTTATTTTAATGCTATTTGGTTCCCTGCTGCTTTCACCAGGGAAACAGGACCTATGTAACCACTTTGCCTTTTTACTCTCCTGGCATTCTCTCACCACTTACTGGCAGCTCTGAACCCATTAGCCAGTTTCTATCAAGCAGTCAGGCATTTGAGTTACAACATATAAATTACCACAAGTTTCCAGAAAGTCAGTGACAGAGTTTTCTCAGTTTGTGCTTGGTTGCTCATTCTTCTTTCTTCCTCTTTCTCATTTTCTTGCACTCTCAATTAGTAAAACAGCCAGACAACATGCTTAATAGCACAAGTCAGCAAATGCAGATACCTGTAAATTAAGTGTGAGCCTTCCTGTCGATTTGGCAAGCAAGCAGGCAGGAGAGCTGTAGCTGGGTGTAATGTGATTTATATCAGGAAAGGGCACAGTAGGGACACTCTGCAGTGAAGAGCAGCTCCACTGGTTCAGAAAGAACAAGCCAAGACTGAATGAGGAAATTTTCACATTAAAGTGCTGCATCTCCTACAGGAATTGATTGCACCATAATATGTATTCAGAAAAGAGGTTCCTGTTATTGTGTGGGGATTTGGAGCACTTGTACAGGATCTGCTGTAATAACAGAAGTGATCTGTGACAGCAGAGTTATGGTATTGGCCTCAAGATGGGTCCTACTTTCTGTTGCTCCCTGGGCATGATGACCCATGGGTGGCTCCCCAGTTGCAGATGGGGCAAAGATTTCCAGTGCCAGGCACAGTATCCATATATTTAATAACCATGAGACAGTGAGAAGCTGGGAATGAGTCACAGCAGTAGAAGCTTTGCCATTAGTAAACAGCTGAAGGGCATTGTGGTGAAAGGGCAGTTTTTGCTCTACATTCTCAACTGTGAGCAATAAGCAATGAATTCTCCACAACGTTTGCTTGTGGGTTTTCACTTCTCAAAGTCCTTGTTCAGAAGATCATCCCCCTTTCAACACATTTTTTTCCATCCTCAATGGTGAGTTTGTTCTTATTTTTTGAGAAGAAGCCAAGTAGAATCCAAACAGAGCCTCGTGCTCCAGGTATGGATTTGGCCATGAAGGTGTTCTCTTCATGCTTGTGAATCCAACACTGTTCCCTCAGTATTCCAAAGCACAAGTGGGGCAAAATTAAGCTAAGCTAACCTAACCTCTCTTTTCTTCATGAGTCTGGTGAATTAGAGTATGACTTTGCAGAACAAAATTACATATATGATTAACCTGTGTTTTTGTGACAAAGGTAACCAATTTTCTTTGCATTAGCTATATCAAAAAAGATGGTGGATCTCACTGTTTTAGTTGAATGTTCTATTACTGACAAACAAACCTGTACTGATGATGAATACCAATAATATAAACCCTACAAAAATGAATATATTGCATAATTCTCCTTGTGGCTTGATTAAAAAGGTAAAAATAATTCCATACCTCACCCACACTAAAACTTTATCAGAATTACTAATTTTTTTTCCTTTCCATCTAGACATTTTTAGTGTTCTTTGCACCTTTCCACTCAGTTCCCCACAAATTCAAAATGTAATGTTATATAAATCTTTTTCAGCAGGTGATGTTCATAACTGCACTAAAGGCATAAGCATATAGGGCCTTATAAACCTGGAAATATCCACCTGAAGGAGCTGAAAGTTGGCAGGTTAGAGAATGGGGCCTTATTTATGCTCTAAATACCGTTGTGCCCCCATGTATTTCTTCCATTGTATGAGAACTGTACAAAGAGGAGGATGGACAGTCTATGGCAGGACAAAGAAATCTAGTCCACAAGAACAGGAAAGATGCTGCATGTTTCACAGACAAGTGGAAATTCTGATCCTACAGTATTCAGTAACTCTAAAAATATCCTCCACTCAGTACAACAGCAGAGCTTCCTTTCTCTCAGATTAAAGAAAAGGTTTTAAGTTGCTCAGGTGAAAAAGAATTATAGTGATGCTTTCCTAATCAGAGATAAATATCAGCTACTTCTGATCTCCTTCATTGTCAGCTAAGTAATGACTCATTTTCTGCATTGTCCTGAGTATGTGAAGGACAACAGGAGAGCAAACCTTATCCACAGGTTCTGGTTACACTTAAGCATTTCTTGCCATCAGAGGCAGGCATTATGAAACGCAGTTAGTGCATTCACAAATTAAAAGCAGAAACACAGTCAGCAATTACAAAGGCTGTTGATACACTTGATTGTCCCACAGCATTTCAAGGCTAGATTGCCTTGATTGGCTAAAACAGGAAAGAGATGTTATAAGCAGATCTGCAGGTTGGTTTGGTGCCTGAAAATCAGTTCTTTTTTAAGGAGTCTTCTTTTCCCTTTATTTGTACTCATGATTTGCAACTTTTCCCATGACAGGCAGGATAGGTTTTTCAGCAAACTTTTTGTTGTCTCACCTGCTCTGACTGGACTGTCAGCAATTTCCCAGTGCTCGTGATACACATACAACCCAGCTCATCCTAACTCCACCCAGATAAAGAAACAAGTCAAGGTATCTTCTTTGTCTTGGAACAGGGAGAACTAGAGGGCCTGCATTCATTTTGGTGCTTGGAAAAGTAAAGAAAATAGATTTATTGGGCAGCTGCTATAAAGGCAATTACATAGGGAGCTGTGCTACCCATAAAATGTCTTTATACAGCACTACTGGCATCTGAATATGAAATTAGATTTAGGGCTAAAATCCAAGGAAAACCTCTCCATTGCATATGAATGTAACAGTAGATATTCTTTGTGGTTATTTGTAAAAAGGTGTCCTTATCTTGTTCCCACCTATCCTATGAGTGCTCCTTCTATGTGGCACAAGCTAAACCTAGGAGGACTATCTGTTTTTTTATGATAAATGCTAAGAGTTTAGCAATACTTTGACATGTGTTAAAAGGTCTGGTCCACTCCCTCTCACCTAGATCACTGCCTGGCAAACTGTGTCCTCAAATGATACTCTTCCTACATGGGAAGAAAACAGGCCCAACAGGCCTACCTGACTGATCCCTTCACCTTTTGCCCTTGAAATTAGCAGGGATGTCATGTTGCCTCCTCAATTACACTATTTGATTTAAGTTTTCCCACTGTTTTGCTTCATTTAAACTCTGCACTGAGAACTATGTTACATGGATTTTAGGAATCTCATATGTGCTCTGTCACTCCTCTGTCCTATTGCATTTTAATTGTTGGTTTTAATGAATACCCTGTGCCATTGTTTGATTCATTTCAGAAATTCACAGCAAACTAAGCATACTGCTGAATCCTGTGATGTAAAAGTATGGATGGTTTAACACTGTGACTGAAAGTTCTTGCCTATGCTGCTAGAAACTCTTTTATCCTGCAAAAAGGACCATTTTTAAAAGACATAATAATTTCTGAGCCACTGAGCAAGCGGTGCTTTACATACCACCAACTGGAATATGTATAGCTAGCAAAAAAAATGAGTTATGATTATTTGTATTCAAACAATCATTTATTTTCATTTGGAATAGTAAACAATTATTCAGATAACCAGAGAGTAAGTAAATTTCCACCCAAATAGCTTTAGTTTTAACTCGAGAAGAAAAGGAAAGGAATTTTGATAATGGATGGTGTGTTTACTGCAGTAGTGTCCCTGTTTCTGGCTTTAAATGAAATTAAATAACTTGCAATCAAATAACTTCCAAGGAAGGTATTAGAAAACAAAAGTAACAAACATAGTTGAACAGTCATTACTCTGGAAACACCCAGAATGGTCAAATAGGAAGTAATGGCTTTATCCTGAAAGGCTCTGACTGTTCTTTCTAAGACCTTTGCTACTTCAGGGCTGAGCACTGAGAAAATACTTGAAGATGACCTTTCCTGACAGAAGCAGTAGTCCTCCATAGATGTAGATAATTGGTTGTTTTCCTTCCTCTGAAGAGTCAGTTTTGGCTACGCATGATCCTGGAAGCTGGCCATGCAATTTGGTACTGTGACCAGGACAGACTGTGAATCCTGAGCTGATGCACGGTGTCCATAAAGGCAAAATTCTATTTTAGCCATTCTACTTGTGCAACATGAACACGTGTTTTTTTTCCTCTGAGGACAACTAACTTCATGCAGGGCTGGTACAGGCCCCATGCCACACAGAAGGACATCATTTGAGCTTAACTTGTGTTGGGAGACGAAATTCCATGCAGTGCTACTCTCCTGCTGTGCAGGGCTGCAGAGTTGATCACTGCCAGCCTTCTAAGGTGTCAGCTCACATTCAAGAAAGGCTGTAAACAACTGTATGCAGAAGAAGAAGAAGAAGAAGAAGAAGAGGAAGAAGAAGAAGAAGAAGAAGAAGAAGAAGAAGAAGAAGAAGAAGAAGAAGAAGAAGAAGAAGAAGAAGAAGAAGAAGAAGAAGAAGAAGAAGAAGAAGAAGAAGAAGCAAGATAAAATCCCACTTGCTTTTTGAAACTTGGTGTTTTCTTAATATACAATGAAAGAAACCTACCAGTATCAGTTCAGTATCAGATCATATAAAATGAAGTATCATATCATAGCAAACCAATGAAAAAGCAAGTTAGTAAAATATTTCCTGAAAATCCTTCTTTTTCAATGCTTTTCTTATTAAGGTAACAGTTTCCTTGGGAAAAAGGCCAATAATAATAAAAAAGGTGTTTGTTAAACTTTTGGAAAACACCCATATCTAAACCTGCCTTCCTTCTGACTTTGATGGCATATATAATTAAGAACAGCAAAGGCTAGGTATTGACAGGAGACTCATTAGAAAAGAAATATGATTAAACTCAAGATTTATTGAAAATGATTCAAAACTTCAGGAAGCTATCTTTAGTGTGTGCAAATTAAGGTCTGCTGTTCTGGTGAATTGACAGGACTGTACCATGCAGCAGAAATACAGAGGCAGAACTCAAAATAGTATCTACCACTGCTCATTCTTACTCTCATTATAACATGGCCTGAGGCCTAGAGGACAACTTCTATATTTCTTCTATTTTTTTTCTTCTCAGACCATAATGAGCTTTGTAGATTTGTGCTGTAATGAAAGTGTTTGAAATTGATTTGACTGGTACTGTTACAAAAGTTCCAGATCAAAGAATTCAGCATCCACCCCAAATGGGGTTAAAATGCCTTTTTAAAATGGTTTTGAGTAAGAAATATAACCCTCATCAGGCCCATTGATCTCATCATGTTTATTGTGGCTAACTGTAAATCATTCACAAACAACCAGATGGTGCTGGATGAGTTTGAGAAACATTATTTTGAGCAGTATTCTGAGTTCTGATTTAATTTCAATCTCATTCCACAATGTTTTTACATTTCTCCTATCACAGTCATGGGCACTCTCCCATGCTAATTTGCAAAATGATTTTTTCTGAATACCATCTAATCTTATTGCCATAGTTACAACCAAGAAATCAAAGATTGCTACTCTGAGCTGAAAATAGCTGACTTGATGCAAGGAAAGGGACTGATTCTTATGCAAACCTCTGTACTCAAATGCAACCTCTTATTCAAAGAACAATGGGAAGTTTGGTCTCTGGAAGCACTGACTTCTACCATGTTTTCATTCTAGCAATGACCTGCAAAACAGATCGAATGGAGTGCATAAAGATGATGGGACAGCCAGAGCAGAGTCCAAATTGTTGTCATATGTGTTATTTGCTGATAGGAAAAAGAAAATCAGTAGCAGAAGTACTTATTTTGCTAAATCCCAGCGTTGTTAACAACTAATCTCCCGCTGGCTGGAGCAACAGTCACAAAACCTTTGCCTCAAGTCTCCTCTGGAACACAATTTAGAGAAGTCGAAGGAAGGGTCTCTTTGAAGCCAGGGCTTTTGGCATTTGAACTGTTTCTGTTTTCTGTGCTATCTCTTTACACTTTCAGATACCACAGACAGTTGTTATGTTACGAATAGAGGATGTAAAACTTTTATTTCTCTGAATACCTTTGACTCAAATGGGGGAGAGGTTAGAGATATATGGGCAAAATGTTCTATATCTCTGGCATTTGTCCTCTCTGCAAGGACTTTTTGCAGACACTCTGTGCAAGGACTTTCTGCAGACACTCTCTGTGGTAATCCCAGGGTACAGAGAAAGGATCTTGTACTTGGGGCAGTAGCTTATATGAGAGCAGCAACTCCTGAATCCACCATCCGACCCTGCAAGACACAGCATCCATAAATGAGTCTTATTAATTTCTTCTATACTAGTAAAATAAACATATGATGGGGGGAGAATACATAATGAAAGAAAAGAGAGGGAAAAAGAGAGGATTTAAAAAAGGGAAATGCAGAGAGGAGAATCAAATCTGTCTCACTGAAAAAAGAAGGAGGAGAAATACTAAGGAGATACAAAAGTGATACAGGAAAACAAACAGTAACAAACAGCTGAAGGCAATCAGTGTTTTCAGAAAAAAGAGGGGGAGTGTGTAATAAACACATAGACAGAGTAATAATGGAAAAAAGCCCCAACACACAAAACAGTTGGAAGAAGGAAAACAGACTTTAGATTGTCCGTGTAGAGTTGGAATATAAAATCTTTCAGCATTGCCATATGTAGGATGCTATGCATTTTCTGGGTGGAAGAAATCTTGTTTTATTGAATGGAATAATGTGAAAAATATATAAAGAGTTGTGAATTCTAATATGGTGCTTTACTCATGAAAGGGAAAGAAAATTAGTCCTGAAAACAGGGAAAGCTGGAGGAATACAAGCCTTCCAAAAGGACATTACCTCACAAAGCCAAGATCTACCTGCTACAACTTTTTTGGTCTTCCACAATACTTCTGGTCTCTCCAATACTCTTTTCTTCCACTCCTTTCTATTTTTTTCTCAGACCAACACCAATCCTCTTGAAGTCTCATGAGTATGGCAGCTGAAAAAGAAGAAATATTTAAGCTGTGTTTTTTAATGTAGCTTGATGGCACCTATTTTAGCAGGGTCTGCATAGCTTAAGCATTAATTTAAATTACATCTTTGAACATAAAAGAGTTCATACAGCATCTCTCCCATGCAGAACTTTCTAATAAACCTCTTGCTACAGTTTCCTGTAACATGAGATGTTAGACCACTTGCCGTCCTCAGAGAATGAACAGTAATCATGACTGCAGTCATTCAGCATTTAGGTGGTTGCTCTGCACATATTCTCAATGCAGAAGGATAGAATTCAACCAAATGTTGACCTCAACTACTCAGATCCATCCCCACAAGAGGCAGTTAAGTAAAATTTTTCCGTTTGTTAGAAAACTTATTTTTTGTGCATGGGTGGTAATAATCCTTCTTGTGTAGAAGACTAGAATTTAAGGGGGGTAATGTGTCTGTCCCAAACACCAATAGTCAGACAGCAGTGGAGACACACAAGGGCTGTTGGTAATAACACTTTGTGAGAAAGAACAGGATGTGGCTGGAGAAGGGGCTATATGGAGGTAGGACAGCATTTTTCTGAGACCAATATCCTTGTTCTGGATCCTGGACAAAAGCACAACACAGTACAGTCCAAGTGCAGGAATGAGATCAAGAAGGGAGAATGGACTGTTGACCACAGGCTGACACACTTAGGGGGGGAATCAAGACCATTAAAGACTCCCAAAGCCCTCTGAACTGTTTCCATACAGGTCTGGAAGAATGGTAACAGATTTGCATATAAGCAAGAAACTTACCTACAGGATGGTGAAAACTTGCCTATAAAAACACACCCAAATGAAGCCCAGGCATGTGTACAGCTCAGGACTCTGGACACCCCCTCAGCTGGATCAAAATTTCTTCCTTGCTTTCTCTTACCCCTATTAATTTCATTTCTCTCTCTCTTTCCCTCTTCCATTTTGCCCTCTCCCTTTATCCAAAACCCACTGCCACGTGCTTATATAGGAGGCCAGGGTCTAAGTTATGCCAATTTCTATGAAAAGTGTGTTATTTAGCAATAAAGCTTTGCAACTTTTGCAGATCTGCTGACTTCTCTCTCTCCTTTTAACAGTGAGCATCTCTGAATCTTGAGGGCTCCCTTCTCCTTAAGGTTGTGATGGAACTCAGAGACAATGGTCAGAGTGTTTTGAGCAAATATTAAGAACTGTGAGAGCAAATACCTCCTCAAAATTTTTTTCTGGAGCTATTAGTCTGTGTTAAAACTCAAACCTGTGCAGAGAATATCTGTGTTAGCACAGAGGAGAAGAAGTACTGGTTAAGACCTTCTCAGTAGAGTTGGTAGAAGTTATACTTGGATATCATGGAAGAAATACAAAAGAGATCTCCTGGCCCAGGTGTCACTTTGCTCCCCTCTTATGTGTGTTGACCTGGACTGTCTACTGCCATTAGTGCCTGGAAGGAAAAAGTAAATCCCCTGCCCCTCACCAGTAAGCCTTACTGCTCGGGCAGTGCCCTCTGCAAACAGGGACTCTTCAAGGGTTTAGAAATGAGATGTTTGGTTTCTCAGCTGCCAGTCTCTGCTCAAAGCAACAGATTTGTGATATCATGGGCCAGCTAGGGTTGGGAGGGCACTCTGCAGGTCCAGCTCCTCCTCAAAGTAGAACCAGCTACATTAGATTGTGCTTGTAGTTCTGCTGTTTCCATGGAATGTTTGGAAAACCCTTTCAGGTAGGGTATGGACTTTGTTCAAATGTTTGTTCAAGTGTTTTGTTGAAGTGCTTGTTTGATTGAAAATTCTTTAGAATTCAGTATTACTGAATCCAATTCTTGCCTGTCTTCTGCTGTTCTGACACTTGTTTTTGCTTAAAGGAAAACCTCTTCAGTGAATGTTAGTTTTTGTGGCTTCCTGTGTAAACCAGCTGGATATTTTTGACTGCAAAACCATTAACCTAAGAGGAACACTTGGTGGTCTGTGAGTAATAGTTAATATTTTCAATATTAGAGATGTTTAAGACCCTCTTGAAATCTTGTGTACATGAGTTGCTGTGTAGGATGTTTTATCACACTGACAGTAAAGACAGTTAAAAAGCATTATGTGCCAAAAACCTCAAGACAACATTATATGTAATTGCAATTTTGTTCAGGGAGTTTCACTCAGCAGAAATGGGTTTGTGGTACAAAGTGAACAAATTACGTCCATTTCACTGTTTCAGTAGCAATACTTGTGCTCCATTTAGTTTATCTTGCAATTTCATCTCCATTATTGCTAAGCCCCACTTATTTGTGTATTTGTGTAAAGATACAATAATGAGAAGAAGCTTCAGGATGATTCTGGCAGTAAGCACTATGTCACACTATTTCTTTTCTTTCTGTTTTTAGGTGAACTGGACAAGAAACTCTGAGTTAATTTCAAGCATCAGTCTCCTCTCCCTGGCTAATGTGCTGTGGTGCCAACAGTGGATGCAGTGGTGAGATAGCTGTCATTTTGTGTAAATAGATTTTGCATCCAGTCATTGTTCTTGCTCATTTCAGGGAAGCACTACAGCAAGTGACATTGGGCTGTAACAATGTTCCTTTATTTTGCTTTTTATATAATCAAGTGTCAACTTGTTTTCAGTTTAGAAATTGTCAAGAGTTCTAAGTGTGTCAGAGAGATTTCCTCTTACCTAACAAACAAAGAAAGTTTCTGATAAATACCTAAGTTTTGAAACAGGTATATTATTTCCTTACCTTCTCATATTAAGGTTACTAAATGAGAAGAAAATATCAGAGGCTACTGAGCTGACAAACTTAAGGTCAATTTCTGGTTAAATTTCAAGATGACATGACAGCCAAGGGCGAGAAGGAAGATAACAGTCATAAGATCTACAAGAACAGTCAAATATTTTGCCTAAAGAAATACTGAGAAAGCAACAGGAACTTTTGGGAGATGTGGCTCCATAAACACTTGATGTTTGCTGTGTTTCTTTAAAAAATGAGGGAGTTCTTATTTCAGAAGGGAGACTAAAAGCAAGATCCAGGGGGCCTTTCTCTCATTATGGGACACCTTACTTGGGGATATTTGTCTTACTGTCTAGCTCTCCTGCATCTCTTCAAAGTACTCAGACTATTATGTGCTTGTTAATCATATAATGAAAATAGTGAACTACTTTGAGAAGTTTTTCAACTAATCTCATTTTTCACATTTTTCTTCTCGGATGTTCACTGGATTTTTAATTAAAAAGAAAAAAGGCTACTTATATTCTGAAAGAAGTGCCTGTGGAATGCTCTTCCATTTAGCAGCATATCTTTTCAAGGAGTCTCACACACAAAATGTTTTAAAGAGATTATATAACTGATTTTTGGTTAAGTTTTAATATTTTTGCTCATACTATGTTTTTCTTCCATCACAGTCTTAATAGATACTTAATGCTTACTTTTTAAGGGTGTTGATTTAGTTGCCACTAGACAAACATAGCAGTCGTTTCTGTCTTCTGTCAATCAAAACTTTTCAAATACTTTTCTTGTTGTGACTGAATTGTAGACATAAATCTGTTTCAAAGATTCAGCTTCTTTTAATCTGCAACAATCATGCCAGTACAACTGTTGGAATGTCTCCAGATGGTAAATGCTAAAGAACCTTACATCAGGTTGATTCATCTTTTTCTTTTCTTTTCTTTT
>VZRX01018624.1:162736-195871 GCA_013398075.1 Notiomystis cincta | reverse complement strand
GAGCTCTGGGCTGGTGACAAGGTAGGGACCCATCACAAGCTGCACTCGATGGTCTCAGAGCTCTTTTCCAGCCTAAATAATTCTGTGAACAGTTTGTTCAGCAACACCAGCTCTGCCTTAGTTCCCAACTCACCAAACATTTCAGCAGAATATATTTATTTATTTCCATGTTTCTCGTAACTGAAACGATGGCACTCCAGAACTGCACAGAATTACATCACTCAGTCCCCGTGGGTGACATCCCTTCCCCCTCCTGTGCCACTTGATTCTTGACTGAGCTAAAGCACTGAAAAATTAGACTTCATTTCAGTATGCTAATAGCAATCTATCCAAAACAATGTAATCAAGGCCTCATGTGCTCCTGTAATTTCATTCTTGACATAAGTCTGACAGCTATTTATTGTTGGAGTGAACTGTGGGGAGGGGAAGAGAAAAATTCCTGTAATTTCCCCTCCCCCCAAGCAACACAACAGCTTTGCAGTTTGAAGCAGGATCTTTGTGAACCACACAAAATGGGAATAATCAGGGGGTTTACATATGTCTTGTCTTAAGCAATCAAGGCCCAGAGTTAACGGAGAGGCACATTCAGATGTGCCAATTCCCAAACTGGCCACCTCTGATGAGCCAGCTGTGAGCTTCAATTGTCACATTATAATTTAGGCGAGGAGGAGGAGGAGGGGGGAAGAGAAAGGCATCCAGCTCCACACTGGATGAACATAATTATTCACAGCAGGATGCTGCAGAATTAATTTAGCCAATCAGAATTATAGTGGGGGCTGGGCATTGGCAGCAGAGAACGGGAAAAAGGAGAAGGAAAGGAGAAAGAAAATCAGGAGAGGGATCAAAACAATATGACTAACACCTTGCTAATGTTTTGATTGTGCATCCCTCAGTGTACTTGGGATACAGTGAAGTGGAAACAAAACTGTGACATAGATGGGCCTGGCACTACAGGGCTGGTTGGAAATGAGAGATGCTGAGAATTTGGTCTGTTGGGGGGAAAAAAGCATCAATCTGAGGGGGGTTTGTAAAATATCACATGAAATTCTACCTGGCTGGATCATACTGATAACGTACTGTGAGATAAAGGTTAGGCTGGACAGGGCTTGGAGCAGCCTGGGATGGTGGAAAGTGTCCCTGCCCATGGCAGGGGGTGGAACAAGATGAGCTTTAAGGTCCTTTCCAACTCAAATCATTCTGTGAGTCCATGATGGACATAAATCTGGGAACAGGGCTGGCAATTCCGCATCCTTCTGGGGCACAGCTTGGAAAACTCTGCCAAAACGCCACTCAACCACGAGAGCAGGCAGGAAAACAACCCCCAGCCCAGGCTGTGCTCAAACGGCACAATCCTCCCAGTTTCAGCTCAAAATCCACCACGAGTTTCGTGCTGACAGCTTTGGGTTGTGTGAGTGAAAGGAGCTGCCCGGGGGAGTGAGGGACGGGAGCTCTTCCATCAGAGGTCAGGAGCCTCGGCTGGGAGAGAAGCGTTTTGTTTAATGATTCCATTAAATTCATCTCTGAGCAATATTGGTCATCACTTCAGCATGAAACCCCTGCTGAGAAGAACAGGGACTTTAACTCTTCTCATATGTTTTTCTGTGAGTTTTTAGTGCAGTGTTTCATCAATTTACAGTTTACCAACAGCTTACGGTTTTCTCTTTTTCAGGATTTAAATTATTTTTGGTAGCAAAGGAAATAGTAGGATATATTAAAGGAATCAAGCAGAAATGTATATTTTGGTTGCTTGAAGCTCTCAGTGTCCAGAGGAATATTTCAACCCAGGTCACCAAGTGAGTAAATTGAGATGGAAAGAAATCTTCCCATTTCTACTCTCCCTACAGAGAACAGACCAGGAGCAGAGAAGTCACACTCAGACACTTTAATCCTCTATACCTGAAGAAGGATCATTCAAACTACACCTGTTTGTCCCTATTCCTGCCAACACCTCTTTGCAGTTGTAAAACATAGGATAGGAAATATTTTAGATACCTGAATGTGTTGTGTTGAATCCTCCATGAGCACAAATCTCTCTGTTTTCCAAATTCTTAAGCTTAGATTACCTTAAGTTTTAATTCTACCTTAGGAGACACTCAGAGAAGGGATATGTAGACAATGGATCTCCAGAGTACTCAGTTTATTTCCATTTAAATGAAAAATAAAATGATTATACTGCTAGGCAGACTGCAAGGCTTGGGTTTGGGGTTTTTTTCCTTTCTTTTCCTGGAATTGTACAAGCATGACAGATGGAATGGAGGCAGAATTCTGGAGTTCCTGTAAAAGTTAACTCAAGCTTCTGCTCTCTGATTCTGGTAATGGAGAGGAAAATGCCAGGAAGGTTGGTCAGGTTTTATTTCTGGCGATAATGTTTGATGAACACCACTGTCAACGAGAGCTGTGATTTAATCTGGAAGGATATAAGGCCTTGTGGTAAAAATGGTATAACTACAAATCCTGATTAACAATCACTGCAACAGTAAAATTGGTTCCCATAGCAACAAGACTGAAATGATACAACAAATGGCAAAGCCACATCGGATAAATTACCCCATGAAATGGCCCTTTTTGGAAGTCATTTGCCTTTCTGCTGCCTTCATCTTTAAGGACTTGCAAATACTACTTTCAATCTCCTGATCCTCGCTGCTCATCCTCTAAATTCCATCATCATTTGTTCTTCTAATAGCCAAGGTAAAAGAATAAAATAAAAGTAATAAGAAGACAATATGGTATTTAACATCTGAAAGCTCATGGCAGATCCTGACAGTTTTAAAAAAATACACATTCCTATATATCTTATAAATTTTCCTCTTTTCATCCGCTCTGTGTTTATTTTATGGTATTTCCATAACTTCAGCTTCCAAAAGCAAATAGCAATTTTAGGTATTTTGCATTTGTAAAACAAATGACTGCAGCCACCTGCTTTGCAGGCATTGCTTAGGGAGCAAACATGGAACCGGGGAGGAAAATAGAACTTAGAGATGGAATTAGAGATTAGATATTGATCACTTAAAACATGTAGAAAATATCTTTCAGTAAGAATGACCCTTTGACTTAAAAAATGTGTGGTTCCAGCTGTGTAGCTCATGTAGCCACATCCAACCTGGCCTGGGACACTCCCAGGGATCCAGGGGCAGCCACAGCTTCTCTGGGCACCCTGTGCCAGGGCCTCCCCACCCTCACAGAGAACAATTCCTTCCCAAAATCCCACCCAGCCCTGCCCTCTGGCAAGGGGAAGCCATTCCCTGTGTCCTGAACCTCCAGGCCCTTTTCCAAAGCCCCACACTGCTCTCTGTCCAACTGGAGGGTGTAGGAAGATGAAGCCAAATTCTTCTTGCAGGGGTAAACTAAATGGATGAGAGGCAACAAAGAGAAGTTGAAACGTGGGAGATTCCAAGTCAAAACAAGAAAGAATAATAAATTTACCACAAACCTAGTCAAGGAAGGGTTTGGAAAAACAGAGAGAGGCCCCTGGTTCTCCGACAATCAAAGCCCTGAGTGACCAGCTCTGTGCAGGATGAGCAACTAAGGACCTCAGGAAATCCCTTCCATCCAATGTGTTCCTAAGCTCTGTTTCCCCTGGGCCAGGCACAGCATTCAACTTTCAAATTTTAGTGATCCCTTACTCCAACAAAACCACACACAGTAATGCTTGGAAAAGAGCTGGAGAAATGAGTCACCATAAAACAGAAAACACTGGAAAGCCTCGTGAGCTTCACACAGTCAGAAACCAAAACACCAAAACACCAAGCCAAGAGCTGCTTTACTCTTCATGGCCAGGGACAGGACCCAGGGAACAGCAGGAGCTATGTCAGGAAGATTTAGGTTGGATATCAGGGAAATGTTCTTCCCCCAGAAGGTGATCAGGCACTGAACAGGCTCGCCAGGGAATGGGCACGGCCCCAAGGCTGCCAGAGCTCCAGGAGTGTTTGGAGAACGCTCCCAGGGATGCACAGGGTGGGATTGTTGGGGTGTCTGTGCAGGGCCAGGAGTTGGACTGGATGATCCTGGTGAGTCCCTTCCAGCTCAGGATATTCCATGATTCCATGATTCACTTTGTACTTGTTTAAATCTTTATAAAATCCTTTTATTCCTTATTCTAGGAGAGCCCTGGACACCTCATCTCCCTTCAGCAACATGAAAGGGCCAGAAATCCCCACTTCCATTTGAATTTCTGTACCCTTCAAACCATGCAAAGACTTTCTGTCCCCTCAACCCATCCCAGGTTCCTGCAGCACCTCCTCCAGTCCTGGCCTGACAGGAGCTCTCCACGATGGAGACTTTACCTGAGAGAATTCAAGTAACAGAAGAGTGAAATCACCACGACTCAGCTCTTCAAAGAGGGAGGTGAAGGGCAGAGCTGATCCCCCAGACCAGGCAGTGCCCTCCAGAAGGGATTCCTGCCTTGGTTTGAATCACAAATGGTTTGGGTTGGAAAGGACCTGAAAGGCCATCTACTTCCAATCCCCCTGACAGGGGCACACGGTGCAAATTATTTCCCTGAAAATTAGGAGAGAAAACAGGAAAAATTTTCTGTAACACTCTAAAATGTAATGCTTTAACATTTACAAACTAATTAAAAATAGAGGTTTTATAGATAGACAAATAGATAAAGTTGTAGTTCTGAAGTTACCCAACCCTGTATAACCCCGTATTCCTCCCTTCAAAGCAGCAGATACTTAGAAGCAGAATAGAAATACAAAATCAGTCTATTATCAACTTCCCAAATATCCTGAAGGCTCAAAATCCAAGAAGCTTTAAGACCTATAAAAGGATCTCACGCAGAACCATGCAGGTATGACAAGAATCAAAAAATTCAGTGGAAAAGAATGTCAAGAAGGAGCAAAAATAGCAGTTTTAAAGAACTTTAACGATGAGCTGGCACCAAATAAATAACCCTGAATGGCAATCAAACAATTTTCAGCTTCTTAAGATGGGAAGACTTCAAAATTTACTTTGTCCAGCTATTATTAGAGCTGAATAGGTATGAAGAAAGGAAAGACAAAAGCTTGGGAAGGAGATGTTTGTTGTATGCTGCTCTGAAAATCAGCATCATAAGCTGAGCTGGAAATGCTCTTTATGTCTCTGGGCAGGAGAACTATTANGGGGCTATTTTAAGAAGTAGAATATTTTAACAAGAATTTGATCAACAGAGTTTATAGACTGAATGTAGCAGGAAAATACCTTCTATTCATTCCTCCCAGTGCCGTAACTGGAGTGAGCAGTGTGAACTTGGGAAGTAATTCAGATAAAAATGGGCATGGAAGTGGCCAAAATAATTCCTCCATCATTACCTTGGATCTATTTCCGAGTTGTTGATTTGGTTTTGCGAGAATAACATCAGCACATTTTCACATTTTCATCTGCTCTTCTTGCCTGGGAGAGAACTTCAAGTCTGTTTGCTGAAAGATCCCCTCAGCGTGACTTTACAGGTGCTCGTTGTGTTAAATTAATAAAATTAATAAATCATGCATTCAGCTACTTACCTATTGCAATTAACTCAATTTCAGTCCTCAAAATCGTACATTTTTAAACCCCCAACTGGTTTAAAATGTCAATCTCCATATTAAAAGGTCTCTAAGATATATTGGTCCAATTCTAATCAGAATTAAGATGAAATTTGTGGAATGACTTTGTTGAAGTGAGATTCAATGTTAAAATATTTTCCAGAAAAATAAATATTTATATGCACAATGCAGCACCTTGGAAAAAACTTTAAATACTATGAGAGGAGACTTTTTCCAAAAGGAAGTTTTACATAAATAACATTAAAATAATTTTGTAAATGGAACAGAGTGAATATTTACCAGCCATATGGAACAACAAGGTTTTTCACATGTTTAAAATGTAATCATTTTGCTCTCAGTAGTTACTTAGGCAGAGTAAACAGAATATGCCAGTGAAACAGAAAATTAATATACATCATATTTCTCCCTGAAATACAGCATTCCTCCATAATTCCACTGGCTCAAATTTAGAGGCTGATGTGCTCAGTAACCCAGAGATTTACCATAAAAGCTCCCTCCATAGAAATATGTATTTTTAAGAAGCTGAAGTGAAAATATTGGAGGTTGTTTTAGCAGAAGGGACAAGTTAATCTTCATTCTATTAACATTAACTCTTGGAATCTGACACTGCATCTTGCTGGGACATTCAACCTCAGTGTTGAGGCTGTCAGAAATTCACAGCCGATAAAACCAAGAGTCAAATCAGATCCTTGGTCCTGGCATTGCCACTCAGAATTTGTTTTTAAGTCATAACTTGAAGACAGGATTATTTATCATCATAAATTTATCATTATTTACCATGTCAAATGGACACAGACCTTTTCATGAGCTAAAACCACATTATTTGATGTCACACTGGGCTTTGCACCTTCTAAACGTTCCCATTATCAGGAAATTCCCTTTTTATGGCAGCAGTTACTGAAGTTCAGATGTTTCACCCCTCAGTAGTTCAATGTCACTCCTGATGGGGCACATTTACAGGTTTTATTACAGGAGAAAACGAGCACCTTGTTATTTCAAAATATTGTGGCCTTTCCCTTTTCTCCTCTAATTAGGGGGGAAGGATTTCATTTTTATTGATTCTTTTTAACTGTGTTGCAAACCCTTTATTCCTTTGCTCTCTGATATTAACTCCTTACTGATCCAATGCTTCTTTTCTCCCTCTTGTAGGAATTCTAACGACAAAGGAGCCCCTCTCTCCAAAAGAGACCTGGAGGGGCTGGAGGTGTCTAGGGATAGGAATGGAGCTGGGGAAGGGGCTGGAGCCCCAGGAGAGGCTGAGGGAGCTGGGAAAGGGGCTCAGCCTGGAGCAAAGGAGGCTCAGGGGGGACCTCCTGGCTCTGCACAACTCCCTGACAGGACAAGTGACAGGACAAGAGGAAACCACCTCAAGGGAACTTTAAGTTGGATATTAGGAAAAAATTCTTCATTGAAAATGTCCCAGGGCAGTGCTGGAATCCTCGTCCCTGGAAGGATTTAAAAGATGTGTGGATGTGGCACTTGGGGACATGGGGCAGTGGTGGGTTAACAGTTGGATGTGACAACCTTAGAGGTCTTTTCCAACCTAAATGATCCTGTGATCCTCCCTTAAATCATCCTTTCCTGCCACATGCCTTCAGCTTTAGGGAACAGGCCATCCATGGAAAGACAAACATCAAAGAAGGTTCAGGGGACACCAGATGAAGCCTCTACCACCATGTGGCAGAAACCTCACCTACAAAAAATGGAAATATTTTTCCACCACTCTGTCATTCTCTGGGCCAGCACAGCCACACCAGGGCATGGCTGTTTGCTCTGCACAGACAACATGATTTTTATATTCTATTCATAACGATGATGTTGTCGTGATGAGACTTGAGACTCCGGGAGCCGGGAGAAGAAAACCCAGGCAGGGCTTCTGCTTATCCAGAATAAATTCTCATCTTGTTATAGAGGATCTTTGGATGACTCTTTTGTTATTGCAGAAAGAATCTGACAGTGTTGATAACGACACAACCCTGGATCTTGCAGTGCCTTTGAAAGCTCAGACAGAACCTGTCGGTTCAAAAAGTAACAGAGAAAATCTTCTCCTGACTTTAAATCCCGGAAAGAAATCAACGCCTCCACAAAAATAAAGGAAAATGCCTTGAAAAGCCTTTGAAGGAACAAAGAACCACCAATAACAACAATAAAAAAAATCCAAGAAACAAAATCCTCGCTGCTTTTTAGGTGACATACACAAAATCCAGCAGTGCAGAAGCCAAAATGTTAAAATTAGTGCTGGTGCCTGAGAGAACCCTGAGGGAGTTTGCATTAGCACAACAAAAGTTTGCATAGAGCAGCTTTGATGAAGTGAGCAGGCCCTGCTCCGAGCAGGAGATGGAGTTACAAAGGGTGTCAAACCCGCTGTGCAGACTCTTCTGATGGTGCCTTTCACAGAACTGAGAAAAAAAATTATTTGCTAACATTTTATAGCCTCCTCGTGGTAGAGGTCTTCCTAGGTGACAGCACAAAATATTTCCAGGTGTTTAAGCCTGGTAACAGTCACTGATGAATGGTCCTAAAATCATCATGGAAATAAATAAACAAAAAAATTAAAATAAAAAAAAAAAAAAAAAAAACACACCAAAAAAAACCAAAACAAAAAAACCAAACCAAACCAAAACAAAACAACAAAAAAAAAAACCAAAAAACTGATGAATAACTGAGATATCCCAGCACTGGTTGCAGCACTCCCACAGCAATAATCTACTACATCCCTGCTTTGCTTCCCAAGCCAAACACCCAGGTAGTGCCCAAGATATTAACAGAGTAATTAGGACCCAGCTAAATCCCTTCAACAATTTCCAGTAGAAATTAATTCAGGGAAAGAATTCTAAGAGTGCAGAGCTGTACAGAACTCGTCACTTAATTGAAAGCTTCTAAAAAGTTGTGAGTTAAATTAGAGCCACACAGTTGTATTTTAACACAGAAGCACAAGAACCAAGGTCTCACCACTGCTCATACTAAAAACTCCGAGTGCAACGCTCACCACGTGCTCTGAGAGTCAGATACCCCTAATATGCAAATCATTCAAATCATGGAATGGTTTGGGTGGGCAGGGACACCTCCCACTATCCCAGGGTGATCCAAGCCCCATCCAACCTGGCCTTGGACATTTCCAGGGATCCAGGGGCAGCCACAGCTTCTCTGCAACTGTGCCATGGCCTCCCCACCCTCACAGCCAAGAATTCCTTCCCAATATCCCATCTCTCCCTGTCCTCTGGCAGTGGGAAGCCATTCCTTGTGTCCTGTCCATCAATCCCTTGTCCCCAGTCCCTCTCCAGCTCTCCTGGAGCCCCTTTAGGCCCTGGAAGGGGCTCTGAGCTCTCCCTGGATCCTTCTCTTCTCCAGGTGAACCCCCCAGCTCTCCCAGAGCAGAGGTCAGAACACACAAAGGGTTCTCCAGCCCTGGCACAGCTGTCCAGGGCCATGGTGGAACCCCCAGCCCTGCAGGGATTTCAAAGCCCTGTGGATGTGGCACTTGGGGACACAGGTCAGTGGTGGCCTTGGCAGTGCTGGGGAACAACTGGACTCGATGGTCTGAAAGGGCTTTTCCAAACTAAATGATTCTGTGATTCTCTGATATGAATACAAACTCTACTGGCTGCTCTGAGTCACCGACAGCCCTTTTGTCACAGCATTGCTCTTTTCAAATAACTCATTCAAGTCATCTTAAAATCCCCAAATCAGGTGCTCAGAAGTTTGGAAATGCCAGAATTATTCCTGTCCACATCCACCCCAGCAATCCCCCATGTGTCCCTGTCCTGATACTGACCCAATTATGGCATTAGATTTTTTTCTTGCAGGAACTCAGCCCTGTTTGGTGACCAGGAATTTCTTCTGTGCCTCATTTCAACCCAGCACCTGCCTGTATCTCATAGTCTGTGTAAACTCTTTGCAGCTACAACTGATGGCAACCAAGGAATTGCTCAGACAGTGCTGCAGGTCCCAGTTCACCTCCCAACCCTCCAGGCTTTACAGCTCACAAGAGACACTTTTATCCACCCAGCACAATTAAACTTACATAATTTAATGTACAAAAGCAGCAAGTTATTCCAGCTGCTTCATTAAAACCTCTGGATTTGTGATAAATCAATAAATAAATGTATTCTATTTATTATTCAAGCTGTTTTATTGAAATTCTTGTTCCCACGGACTGCCAAGATCAAAGGAAGTTGCCAAAACTTTTCAGAGCACAGGATGCAAAGCTGGGCTCCACGATCTAATTGGATCATGTGGAAAATGCTCAGAAGCTGAAATTCAAGTGATATCACATTTTATCTTACTAGGACATGGAAAAACACCCAGCAGCACAAGGACTGAGGACAACAGGGAACAGGAAAATATCCGTGCCCTTCTTCCTGCACAAGCCTGGAAGCCTTGCCAGTCACAACTTCAAGAAATAATAAATTGTGGGTTTCTTGTTTGCTTTGTCTGTGGTGATCAATTAAATTTGAAAAAACAAGGCCACTCATTTTGATTTGACAGAAATTCAGGATTATGTGAAATGTGGGGTCAGGGCACCTACTCAGCACACAGAGACTTACTCTGAGAAAGGGAGAAGTTTTTTTAAATGTTAATCAGAGAAAAAAAGAGAGATTGACTAAAATCTGCTGGACAGACTCCATAGGGAAGACCTGGGACAGTGCTGAACAACAGGAATTAGGCAGCTTCCAATCCCAGGTCCAGGGAATTCCATACTGAAAGGTGGACCATGACTCCAGCCAACCATCCCACAACTTCCTTAACGTTGCCTACAAGGCTGGAGGGAATTAATGACAACTGTCATTGTGTCCTCAGAAAATTACAGATATTACTACTCTGCAAATCTCACAAATAAATGCAAAAAAAATCATAAAAGGCAACATCATGGGCTTGAGTCTAATTTTCAGTGTGCGATCACATTTGAAAACCACCCATTTAACAGGAAATGCATAAATACACAAAGTAATCAGTTTTATCAGGGAGCTTGCAAGGTATGAGTCTGCATCCCAGACCTGGCTTTCAAATTAACTTGTCATTTTTTAAAATTACAAACAGTAGTTTCTGCCATAATTTAGTACACCATGAATGATGTATCTAAATAAATATTCACTTCCTGTCTAAATATGAAAATAATGCTTTTCCTATCACACAAAACTAATTATTGGAGTTTTGCATGGCCATTTTTTTCAAAATTGCATTATGAATTATTCATGATGCTGAGTTTAATACAGTTATTTTAATGATAATATCTCATCAAAAAAAGGTTTTGAAGAAGAATTAAACACATCTTTAAACAAAAGAAACAAAGAGTACTGAGTTAAAATCATTCTTTTTGGTAGTTTTAGGGAGATTAAAGTCACAAGCAAATAGAAACTTGGTCTCTTCAAAACCAGGCAGTTCTTTGGCTCCAGGGTGACACTTCAAATTAAAATGTAACAGCTGAGCTAGGAGAGAACAAATGGAGACAGTATTTGAGCAGAAAATATTTCCTTGGAAGTGCAATATTGGATTGGGCAGGTGGAGAGGATTTGAACTTCCACCTTTACATTTTCTGACATTTCTTTTACAGTGAGAATGAGGGTAAAATGGGAATTTTAGAGGTTCGTGCTGAAGGAGGGGGCAAGGAAAGGACAACACCCTGAATGACAGCTCATTGTCACTGCTGTGTGCAGAAAAACCTTTACATGGAAAATCTGGCTTGGCTTCCCACCTTAGAGAGCCACAGAATTCCCGAATGGTCTGGATTACAAGGGATCTCAAAGGTCACCTCGTTCCACCCCCTGCCATGGGCAGGGACACCTTCCACTACCCCAGGTTGCTCCAAGCCCCATCAGCCCGGCCTTGGACGCTTCCAGGGATGGGTTTCCTATTTATTTGCAAACTTTGTTCCCTCTGCTTTCTCACCAATCACAGCTCCTCTCCAAATGTCATTCGACCCGTTTGTTTTTGCTGCTGGAGAAGCAAAGCTTGAGACCAAGCTCAGACACCACAAGGAAGCCCTGATCCGTGTGACAAGAGCCTCTGGAGCACAGGAGCTGAACTTCCCTGCCTCTCCACCACCGTGAGCCCTCACTGCTCTGTTTCCCTCAGTTCATGCCATCCTTCCTTATAATCTCCCTGATGCTGCTCAGCTGGATCACAAGTTCCTGGGAACAACAGGGACGGGCATGTGGCACAATCAGACACTTTGTGCACTTCTAACACAAATCTGCAAGCTGGAAGTATTTTCTTTAACACCATGGGCAGGAGATGAAGAAGAAATAAGAGAGAAATACGACCAAAATGGCCCAGATATTTAATGTCATGGAATCATGGAATGGTTTGGGTTGGAAGAGACCTTAAAGATAATCCAGTTCCAACCCACAGCAGGGACACCTTCCATAGACCAGGATGCTCCAAGCCCTGTCCCAACCTGGCCTTGGACACTTCCAAGGAGAAATCTTCTCTCTTTTGTCTTCTCTGAAGTCTTCCCAGTTTTCAGCAGGATAACTGAACCATTGTGAAGACATCTCAGCAAAATGTTTCCTTCATTAGGCTCCAGTGGCCAGTGAGAGAAGGTCCTCACTCCCCCAGGAAGAGGAAAAGAGGGTCAGGTGGTCACACCCATTCCCTCCTCCTCCTCCACAGCAGTAATTCAAGTCAGTTTTCTGCAATCAAACTGTCTTAGTGCTTTTTTCTTTTAATAAAAAGCTTTTTTCCCTCAATTTTTCCTGCAGCTGAACATATATAAAAGATCAAGATATGAGGACCATGGATTGTGTGTTATCTTCTGTGTCATTATATCAGATCTGTCTATCAAAGCTCTCCTTCACCTCTCCCCTGCCACAGTTCATTACAAGGACCTGTTCTTTTATGACTAAACGATGGAGTAATATTAATCCTTGCCAAATGTAAAAAGGGAGATATGATAGCAGAAATTTAATAAAAATACTTTTATTCGCCAAGGTATTTTTCTGCAACTATCAAATGGAATAATAGCACATCTCAAGACTCCCAAAGAATGGAAGCATATTTTCCTCAATGAGTTAAAATTTTATCTTCAGCCCTCGGTTGTACAATTCATAAAGGCTGAAGAGTCAAATCATTTTTTAAAAAAAAAGTCAGATATTCAGATAAACACAATTCACATTGGAAATTATTTTATATTCTCAGTTACTGTTTAATTGTTATTCTATTAGGAAGGGACCAGCTGGGTCACTGAGTCAATCCCACACTCCTGGCAATACCCTGGTCCTTTCATTTATACAAGATTTACATGATTTGCCTCATTACTGCCTTGGGAAAGGCAGTCCAAAACTTGATGTTTCCAATTCTTGGAAATGCTCTTTGAATTCTCAAGTAATCTTATTTATGGCCAGTATTTATTTACTGCTTTGAACTGAATGAGGAGAATTTGAATGACGAGTAAGGAGGATATCCTTCCTGTGAGGGTGGTGAGGCCCTGGCACAGGGTGCCCAGAGCAGCTGTGGCTGCCCCTGGATCCCTGGAAATATTCAAGACCAGTCTGAAAAGAGCTTGGAGCAACTTGGGATCATGGGAGGTGTCCCTGCCCATGGCAGGGGTAGAATGGGATGAGCTTTATGTTCCCTTCCCACCCAAACCATTCCATGGTTCCATGAGTTCCATTTGCCATGTCCAGGAGTGTTTTCCCTGCCTTTTCACGTGTCTCTCCTGAATTCTGTGTCATTTATGTCAGCCTCGTGCACACAGATGTCCTGGATATCCTCAGGCATCTCAAATGATCCCAAATGTCTCCATTTAGGCAAATAAATGAATCCCTGGATGTTGGAGCTCCTGTGCAGCCAATGGAGACCTGGTCAGTGTGGTTAATCCATAAAGCTGCTCATCCTTGCAAACACCTGGGGTTCAATTCTGCTCCGTTTGTCTTGGAATATTTCAAATGTTTTTATCTCTAAGAATGGGGTGCTTGTCTCTCTTAAGGGGGAATGGCTTCAAATGGACAGAGAGCAGGGTGAGATGGGATATTGAGAAGGAATTTTTGGCTCTGAGGGTGGGGAGGCCCTGGCACAGGGTGTCCAGAGAAGCTGTGGCTGCCCCTGGAAGTGTCCAAGGCCAGGTTGGATGGGGCTTGGGTCACCCTGGGATAGTGGAAGGTGTCCCTGCCATGGCAGGGGGGGAATGGGATGAGCTTTGAGATCCCATCCAACCCAAACCATTCCACAATTCTCCAATACCCCAAGCTGATGCATTAAAAATGAGAATTATGAAAGTAATGGAAGTTGGCAAAGGAGAACAGCTTACAGAAAAGCCTGGATTTTTCAATGAAAAGTACAGCTATACAACATCCCTTCTAATATCTCCTCTCAAAAAATCATTTATTTCTCTCCTTGGATAATTACTGAGTAATTAATGTGGACCTACAAGGGCATCATCCCAGGGCTTTGCCTATAGCCAGCAGAGCAGGGTTACAGCTGAGCCTGTCCCTCTTCACCCCCACAAGGTTTATTTCAGTCAATCCCCTCTTCATGTCCTGCATGTCAGGGAGCAGCGAGAACGGGGCTGGCCCCTGTTTTGGGGGTTAAATTTCCTTGCGTGTGCTTTTAACAGCGTTAAATCTCATGTAGAGCAACTTTGTACAAAGAACCTCCCGGAGCTGAGGATTCATTAGCATTCCAAAGGAAGTTGTTCCAGCAAAGATGATTAAGCAAATACCCCTGTGAGAAGGGGAGAGTTCTTTGAAATGTCTCTCGTGGTTCAAGACAGCGTCTTGGAAAGTGCAGAACGATTTCTGAACTGCCCAGATCTGCAGCAGGAACAGATTCTTGGAGAGCTCGTCCCCACTCTGACAGGGCTCTTGGTCCCCTCGTCTAAACCGTGATTAGAAATCAGCAGTTTGACTGGGACAGAGAAAATCAGTGTGTAAAATGTAAATAAGGACAAAATGCTTTCCATTAATTAAAAACAAATTCTCCTCTGGATTGATGAGTAGGTTTATGTGACTTTGTTTTTTTTTAAAAATATGCAAAATTAGTAAAAAAACTCCCTTAAGCCAAGCATGGCATGAAATGGTACAAAGCTGAGAGATCAAGAGGATGTTTCCAGCATTTGAGTTTATTAACAATAACTTTTTAATATCCCCCAAAGCTTTCAGTAACTACAGGTATCAAATGCAAAGGTTATGTTTTCATATGTGCTGCTTCTGCTTTGTTTAAAATACACTTTGCTTATAAATGCAGATTTAGATCAGATTTAATATTAATGCTCATAAGGATCCATTATGCAGGGATTGTGCTGTAAGAGAGAGTGAAAACACGAGGCAGATCAAGCCAAACTTAAAATCCTAATAAAGTCATGAAATTAATCAAATTAATCTCAAGACTCATTTGGGCAGAGAGCATAAACCAGGAATTCAGGGACTTTATAACCCACTGGTATAAAAGGGCATTGAGGAGCTTTCTTTTAACCTGGTACAAAGGAATCACAGAATCACAGAATCTCCTGGGCTGGAAGGGACCCACCAGGATCATCAAGTCCAAGCCCTGGCCTTGCACAGGACACCCCAACAATCCCACTTAAAAAGTATTAAAATACTGAATAGTATTGAGCAAATAAAGAGGAGTGAAGACCATTTAAAAAAAAAATGGCTGCAGTTTTTCCTATTAGTGAGAACATGAAATGAATACATAAGCAGGGAGAAGTAGATTTCTCCATACACAACCTTTTTTTAAAATTGATTTCAGCTGCTAGGACACTGCAATTCCAAATTATCAATAATTATGGACATTATATTAAATTTATCTTTATTAAAGAATGATCAAAACAATCTGTAGCTTTAAAATTATGTGAAAAAAAACCCTTTTAACTCAGAAAAATTCTAATGCAGTAACTCAGTGTCTTAAAGGATTGGTAACCACTTAAATTATGTGTGACACAGAATCATGGAATGGTTTGGGTGGGAAGGGAGCTAAAAGATCACCTTGTTCCACCCCTGCCATGGGCAGGGACACTTCCCACTATCCCAGGGTGACCCAAGCCCTGTCCAACCTGGCCTTGGACACTTCCAGGGATCTAGGAGCAGCCACAGCTTCTCTGGGCACCCTGTGCCAGGGCCTCCCCACCCTCAGAGCCAAAAATTCCTTCCCAATATCCCATCTCACCCTGTTCTCTGTCCATTTGAAGCCATTCCCTCGTGTTCTGTCCCTCCAGGCCCTTGTCCAAAGTCTCTCTCCACCTTTCTTGCAGGCTGCTATCACAGAGTTATCACTGACAGATACAAACCTGTGAAAAACTCGGGGTTTCACAGCTCATCCTTTGCTGTCCTGGCAGGTACCCCCTGACACAGACCAAGAGTCATTTTAAACAGAAACTACAGAACAGAACAGAACAGAAAAGGGAAGAAAGAACCTTTTGGCACTTGTGGATAAAGTGCAGCTGCTTGAAGACATTTTAACCTGCCACTTCTATACTATAATCATAATCAAGCCAAGGTTTTGTGTGCATTTACAATGCAAGCAACAAGGTGGGCTGGCTTGGCAAGCTGGATAAATCCAGATGTTTATGGAGCTAATGAAGAAATAGATCTGTGCTTAGCAGAGCCTTCACTAAACCAAAAGCCAGAGGGAGGCCATTTGTGCTTGAGTTTGTGAGCAGGAGGAGTATGAGTGTTCCTGGGCTGAATAATGAACCTTCCTCAGTGCACTGGGGCTGGTTTATGGCTCCTGGAAGCAGCTGCTTTGTATTCAAATGCAGGATTTTATGCAAGCTTTTAAAAGATACTTTTTACATTTAGTGAAATCTCTTGATATTAAAAATGTGAGCACATCTCCTGCCCTAATTTGGGGAAGGTACTCATGAAAGAGATAAACTAAACCTTGCTGCTCATGGATACAAGAATTGTTGGGGAGTCAGTTCTGTTTCCAGCACAGGAGGAATCTGAGGGTGCTGCTGGGGATACTGGGGGTACTGGGAACCCCAGCAAGGGGAACTTTCTGCTCATGGTGTAGTCAGTGGTGAGGAGGGGACATTCCAGCTTCTTCTGGTGGCTTTCCTCTGTGTCTCATGACTTTAAAAGGTGTCCCTTTAAAATTCCATGTCTCCATCCTGCTTTTCCCAGTCGTGTCACAGCTCCCCTGAAAACCCCAGGATCTCACTCCTCCTTCCTTCCCTTCTCTAACTCCACCCTTCTGATTGCCTGGGGATTCATTCTTAGCCCATTTTCCAGCTTTCTTACTCCTTTATCTCTTTACCTCAGGACACCAGGAGGAATTTCCTCATGGAAAGGGTGGTCAGGCATTGGAAGGGGCTGCCCAGGGGGGGTTTGGAGTCCCCAGTGGTGGAGGTGTCCAAGGAAGGGCTGGATGTGACAAGGTGGGGATTGGTCACAGGTTGGACTCGATGGTCTTGGAGCTCTTTTCCAACCTGAATCATCCTGATTCTGTAATTCTGCCTCCAATTCTTTACTCTGCCACTGTCAAAGTGGCCTCCCCACTGCCAGTCAGATCTTTGGTAATATTGTTATCTCAATTCTTGAAAGAGAAATAATAATTAGCACACCTTTTAACTTAACATTCTTACCCTTAGTCCATAGAGCCTGGTGAAAGCAGACCCATTTTTTCCTATACTGCAAAATATTTTTTCATTATTTTTTCATTTTGTCACTGACATTCTGGCCACTAAAAACTCTCTTAAAAGAGACAGCTCATAAAAAAAAATCTGCTTTTACTTTCCACAAATAAAACACTTTTGATAAAGAGCCAACTATATTTAGATGGGTGGGCAACTTCACCTCCACACACTTCCAGACAACTCTTCCAACCTACACTCCTCTAAGATTACCCAACACAGTGCAAACTTTTGCTTTTGAGTTTTCATTTAAAAAAAAAAAAAATACAAAAAAACCCTGCAAATGCTTCAGAAGTATTAGTTGTATGTTCCTGAAACAAAAATATCAGCAGCAAGAAAAACTCCAGCTCCATAAAAAGAAAATATTCCTCACAATGGAAGTAGTTAAGCACAAGAACAAGTTGCCTAAAAATGGGACTAAAACATTGGAGATTTTTAGTAGTCAATGAGCAAGGCCCAAACTTTGAAGGCTGCCTTGCTCAGAGCAAGGAACTGAAGTATAAAAACTTCCAGAATCCCACCTAACCCATCTGTAACAGTATAAAATAATGGTATTTTAGTTCATTGTTGTCTATTTGCAAATTTAAGCAGGATAACAACAATTATAAATGAATAAATTATTTCTAGATTTTAAATATCCCAACATTTTTGCTTCTTTTACCTTCCCTGTTTGATTGCAGGTATTTCTGAATCCTAAAACACACAATACACCAGGTTGAACTAAAAATCAGTTCAGATCCTGGCTCTCCCTCCAAGAGAAGAATATTTTCCAACTTTATTCCACATCCTCCAGTGATTCTTCCATGAGCTTGCCCAGTCCCTTTTAGGAATGTGGACACTTACAGCTCCTAACTATATTGAGATTTATGTCTTTATAGCTTTAAAGGAATTCTGTACCAGGTTGATTTTTTACAAACACTAAACAACAATTAACTGAAAAATAAAAGCTTTTACAGAATGTTTTTCCTTACTCCTAATTCAGTGGGTGGTTTCACATGAAGAGGTGCCTGATCACTTCCCCTCCAGCAGCTGTGTCATTTTCACTCTTCAAAAACCCATTCTCCAACCCTGCCGCTGGAATTTCTCTCATTAATCGAGCTAAATAAGTCCCCGAAAGCCTTTGGTAAAACAGACACTAGATTACATTAATTAATCATTTAAATTTTCTTCTGATTTTGCCTCGACTGCCACAGGCAGCTCTGCCTCTTCAAAGGTACCTCCAGTGCCAGCACAATAACTACAGTTCAGGAGGGCAGCAGGAGAATTGAAGCCGAGGTACATTAAGGGAAAATTTGAGACAATTTATTTGCATCATATATCCTACCAATTATTGCTCTAAGTGAAGTTAAAGCCCCCTCCTGCTCTGACTTCATTTGCACCAAACAATAAGAAATTAGGGGGTGGGGGTGCAGGAATATATTTCATTTTTAAGGCTTGCCTCTCTTGAGGATGCATAAAGGGAAAATATTTATTAACCTGCATGTCCCAAACCAGGTGATGGCACGTGAGGATTCCTCTTTTCTAAATTTAAATTGGTTCTTCATTCGAAACCTTTTCTGAGATTCTCTGCAACCAAAATCAGCAATTCAGCCCTTCAAGTACACAGTAACCTTCTCCTGCTGCTTCCCAAAACTCATCCTCCTACCTGTGCATTCCTCCTAATTCTACTTGTTAGTAAATAATCTCTTAGATAATTAAATGTTTATCCATTCTCTCCCAAATTTACACACAGTAAAAATAAAAATGCACAGTGCAAATTATTAAATAATTGTAAATACTAGTAAATAATACAACACTGTTCATCAGTATGCACTGCTGATAAAAACCCTTCTGATATTATTAGTGTTAAACTGTTTCACATGGGTAAACAGAGAAATATTTACCTTTATTCTATGGTTCAGTGGTGGCTTGGCAGTGCTGAGTTAACAGTTGATGATCTTAAAGGTCTTTTCCATCCTGAACCATTCTGTGATTCTCTAACATTCAAGAATCAAAGACCTTTGTAAAAGTGAGGAGTCATCAGCACCGATGGCTTAAATCAAAGAACTGAAAAATTCTCATTTCTTGGGCAATCACACCTGTTACCATTTCCCACAGAGAATGACAGACTCTGCGAAGCAGCCAAACATCAAGAATTTCTAGAAGTATCATGAATTCCCTCAAAAAACAACACTGAGGATCAGGCACCCAAAATTCACTGTCACCATCAGGTGGAGAATCATCAGTGTCTGGTCTCAAACAAAATCAATAGCAGGGCACAGTAAATCTCTCATTTATGTGTCTATAGCACGCATTTGTTACTGCCTGTATTTATAAAAACCACAGAAAGCAGGGCACAGAATGTCACTGTGAAACCTGTGCTCTGCCTTATTGGGTGAGAAAGAGGAGTGACCTCACTAAGAGTTAATAACCTCCTTGTAATTCAGGCAAGCACAAGAGGTTCTTGCATATGGAGTGTCAAAAAAATAGTGTGATCTCAGTGCGTGAGGTCACTGAGCTGTCAGGAACAGAAGCAGAGACAAACCAACAAGAAATCATCAAGCTGAGGGGGAAAGAAAAGGGAGAAAAATTCTAATTTAAGGCAATTTAAACATTAGATCCAAGCTGGTGTAGAGGAAAATGTCCCTGCCCATGGAAGGGAGGGAGGTGATCTTTGAGGTCTCTTCCAGCTCAGGCCACTCCATGATTCTGTGATCCAAGAGAGTCCTGCAGACTGGCTGTCTATTTACCCACTCAAAAAGTGTCAGTACAGACCAGGAACCTCCCCAAAAGCTGTTCTGAGTGCTGCTGTAGTGTTCTGTCAGCTGGAGAAGTTTAACAGTGGTCAGACTGACTCAAAACCAGAAAACCCATTGACTGTGACGACATAGGCTACCACAGACAGAAATATAATCCAGCTGTGATCCTGGGACGGGCCAACCAAGCACGGGCTGAGCTCCTTTCTGCCGAGTATTTGAAAAGTTTGTAAATATTCCCCACTCTATTCTCACCTTACTGGTGACGTGTGGATTGAGGGCAGCTTCCTACATAAAACTGCTCCAGCAAGGTCTGGTGCTGCCCCTAAAACTGAGGGAGCAGAACACTTGGCTTGTCCCCCACACACAGATCCCAAGGAGGAGTTCTCCAGCTTATCCAGAAGTTTCTCCACGTGGCTGCACAGTTCATGAACTACTAAGGCAGGAGGATGAGCAGATGGCTCCCACAAGCAGTGAGAACCCCAAAAAGCTGTCTGATTCTGGCACACCAGAATCCACAGCAGCACCTCCTACCTTCAGCCACTGAAGGATGCAGCCTTTGTAAAAGAAGGAAACACCACTGAGGTGTGGAGCCCCAGCCCCAGCTCAGAGCAGAACAAATCCAACGTTCAATCCAACTGCTCGGGGTCACCTCCAGCCGAGTTTTCAAATCCTCCAAGGCTGGTGATTCACACTCTGACTATGAAGAATCTTTTCCTTAATGCAATCACGCCTTTCCCTGTCATGGTTTTGCTGTTCATCAAGAAAACAATTGATAATCATCGCTGATGTAGAGCTGGAGGTGTGATAAATCCTCCGTATCAAACACGACGCAGGAAGCTGCTGGTCACACACAACAGCTTCAGCTTCCAAATGATTTCCAGCATAGTGCCCATTGTATGGAGGCTGATACATAAATAAATCAGGAATGGTGATAGCCACTTTGCCAAGCACAAATCATAAATGTGACATCCAAAAATACTCATTCCCTCAGTGTACACTGAGCAAACACCCTTTGAAAGAGACTCCAGAACATTATTCACGCTCCTCTTTAGCACACAAATTACAGATGATGTTACAAATCCCATCATCTGCCTATTTGGACAGGTTCTATCAATTTGGAACCCTGTTTGGCAATACTTCCAACCTGACTGTCCTGCCAGCTTACCTGGAGTTTGGAAAATGTCCTAACAGCAACCACCTGAGTATGGCTGTGTCTGGCTTCTTGTTATTTCAGGTATTTCTGGACTGCTCGTTCCCATCCCCAGAAAGACTTGGGAAGTGGAAAAACACTTAAAAATTTTATGGAAGAGCCCAAAAAGATCAATCAATCAACTTTTAGGGGTTCAATATCCCTCTTAGTGCTAACAATGACAATATCTTGATGGTGGCACCATGAGGTATCAGCCCACACTCCCAGCCCTAAGGACATTCAGGAAATTCATTAATTTGGGTGGTACTACTCGAGTTCCTTGCTAACATTTATTTATTGCAGGTTTACACATCCCAGTGGCTGCAGAAAAGAAGTGGATTTGTGGTAGAAAGTTGAGTAAACTGTGCTTCCTCTTTATTTGGAGAAAACAAATGTGTAACATGCTTATCCAGTAACTCCCAGATTGGAGATTAATGTTCGAGTGCCACAAATAGAGAAAAACTCAGCTTTTATTTGTGAATTCTCAGAAAGCAGGACAAAGCCATGAAGGAAAGGAACAAGAATGCTGTAAGACAGAAAGTACTCCATGAGCAGAGATTTATAATTAATCAACAAGAGGGATGCAGCACTGTTTTACAAGGCAATAATCCAGCCCCATTCCCTAAGGAAAAGCCTTGGAGAATGAAGGCCAAGTAGCTTTTTCAAACAAGGCAACTGGATTATTGCCCCATAAAGCAGCACAGCTCTGTGATTATTACCGTGGTGCTACATGCCCTTTTTAAAATGGTTTTCCCCCATAAATGTTTAAAACCTCCCAAGTAAAAATGAACAGGGGAAAGGAAAGGAGATGTGGGGTAGAAGGCAACACATTTAATGTTTTCTTCTAATTTCCTGGGAAATACCAAACACGTGACATAAAAGAAATGCTTTCAATCAGGGTTGTTACAAATAACAGCAATAAATCCTATTAATAAGCAGCATACTACGATTTTATGTCTCTCTTACTCTTCACACACTGTTTCCCCCCTCTTCTTGTTCCCTCCCTTTTCACACTCTCCCAAAAGCAGAAACATTTTTCTTTATTTACAATTTTTATAACATTTCAGTTTCACATTATATTTGATACGCCAACCCCAAAACAAGACAGAGACTCAAATATCTTGCAGAATCTTATCAGTGATGGCTGATAACATTTCAAGCCACAATTAGCCTTTGTCCTATCAAAAAAAATAGGATATTTGGAGAACACAGAGTCTTGTCCCCTTGGTTGAACCCTGCCCTGACAACCCCAGGCTGTGTCACGTGTGCTCAGAGTCAAAAATCACTTTTATTTAGAAGAGGCGTATCCAGAACAGCCTGTATATGTCCCACCAGAGCAGTAATGTAACAAAAATTCAATATACCAGCTTAAAAAAATATTCCTGGTAAGATGCTCTGAATACTCCAAGGATGGACTAAATCCTTCACGTGTGAATTAAAAGCAAAGCACCGGCTCCATTCACAGCACTAAATATGCACAATTCACTGAATGAGAACAGGATCAAAATAAGAAAATTCAGCAGACTCCCAAATCCTTTGTTTCTGAGAATATTTAGACATGTCACAGCTGCCTCACAAGTCTGACATCTATTCAAGGTATTGAATTTGAAAGAAAATAACAAGTGGAAGTTTTACAAATATTTCCTCTCTGAAAACTCTTCTTTCCTCCATTTTAAAAACTTTGCAATTTGTCTCATAAAAATTTCTTTGTAAAGGCAAACAACCAAAACAAATATGATTTCAACTGATGTTGTTTTGAAAACATTAAATGGAATCCCACTGGGAAATTAAATGGAAATGTCACCTCTAATAATGGGAGAGAAATGATTCATAGGCAGAATCTAACATTTTAAAATATGTTACCTACGTAATTAGAGGAGCCTGATTTTCCAAAGGAGCAGTCTCACACACCTTCCAATAAAATCAAAGCCCAAATACAGGCTGTGAAAGCCACTTTCAACATATGTGCTTCAAATATTTTGTCACAGTGCAGAAATTAAATCTGGGAAGCCCTGGAAGCCTGTTCCTGCTACCTGAGGCATGGAACTCACAGAGTTCCAACTGCTTCAGGAATCTCTTTTTGGAATAGCTGTTATCACCAATTGCAAAATTACAGCTTGGTTTTACAATGTTTGAGCCACACAAAATATCTGTAATCATCTTTATGACCACTTAAGCTGTTCAGTTAAAGGCACTGGGACTTTGGAATCTGCAACTGCTTAATCAAAAAAAATTTCATATAAAGGTGACACTTCCCAGGTTGGAAGGGGAGAAGAAGGGTTTGCTGTCAAACAAAACAAAGATTTAAAAGTGCAAATTTTGTGTAATTCAGGCAGAAGCTGTGTGGAGACAGCAAAGGTCCAAGTCCCACCATTCCTGTCCAATCCCAGTACAACCTGTGAGGTGCAAGTTTTGACTCAGCCCAAACAAGAGTTAACAATACAGAACATTTTCTCCAGGCTCTTCAATTTTATATAAAGCCAATTTTATCTGAAGCTGCTAAGCAGTATTCATAGGTTATGAATTAAACTATTTAAAGGATAATCTAAGGGAGCTTTTTCAGCAATATTAAAGTCATTGCACATTACACTCAGTTACTGCTAAAGGATATTTCTCTAACTGCTCCCAAACTGGGATTCCCAAACTAGGAATAGCAGCTGTCATATGGAATCTGCAGGTGATCCATACAAAGCATTATTTTCAGGTGGATCTTTAGCTCTGCAACTCTGACAAGAGCTTTGTAGTCCTTTTGAGAGCACCCACAGGAGTGAGGAAGAAACCCTTTTTGTGTCATTTATTTGTTGAGCCAGAATCTAGAAATTTTTTCATTCAGCAAGTGGGGTTTATTTGCTGGGCCCTGAGCTGCAGGAGAAGGTGGGAATACCTTCACCAACTCCACTGAAAGTTTCAGTTTCCCCTTCTGTACTTGCAGTATCTATGGGGGCTCTCTTTGGGGTGGAGCATCATGGAATCATGGAATGGTCTGGGGTGGAAGGGACCTTGAAGATCATCCAGTGCCAGCCTCCCACTACCCCAGGTTGATCCAAACCCCATCCAACCTGGCCTTGGACACTTCCAGGGATCCAGGGGCAGCCACAGCTTCTCTTTGGCAATCTCCAAACCCTCACAAGGAAGAATTTTTCCATAATAGCTAAGCTGGCTTCGCAGCCAAAGCCTCACAGCTTCCCAGTAACAGGAAGGAATTTTCCATGCTGCTGCCATCTCTAGAGGACCCTTAAGGACAAGAACTTCGAGATCTGAATGTCCAATCCAGGAATACAAAAGACCCCACCTGGACAGAAAGTGGCAGGAGAAAACTCAGCTGCTTCAGCAGAAATCCCAAATGAAGGGAATTGTGGAGATTCCCTTCAAGGCAGCAGAAAGACCAGTGGAGGTCCTGCCTTTGAGTCCATCAGTGATTTTAGGATCACAGGAAGGGCACTCCAGGTTTTCCATGAGGTATTTTGACTTCTGGGCCACACAAGGTGGTCTCACCCTGACACATGCAGATGACAAATTTTCTTCTCCCACGTCCCTCAGAAAGGCGAGTGAAGGGTCAGCGTGTCCCTCCTTGCAGCCTTAAATCAAAGCCCAAAGGCACCTCTAAATACCCACAACTGCATTTGCTACCCAAATCTAGAAGCTTTTTATATATAAAAGGACTTGCAAAGAAAAAACAATGAATTTGAGGCAACATGAGAAACTCCAGCTCCCACCACAGGTTTTTAAGGAAATGCTTCACTACAGGGTGGGCAGGCAAGGATTTTCCACATTTCCTTGGTTTATTTTTAACTATTACAAATGAAATTAGAATGATTTGATAGAAAATAATTACAGAGTTTTTGGTCTAAATGTCACTCAGAAACTCAAACTGAAGCAGGTATACAAACTCAGCTGAACACCAAAATATTTGGAAAATTTATCAGAAAATCAAAAAATTCTTTATACAAGCTTTATAATACCTGATTATAATGAAAAAATGTAAATTATTTAATTACCTCAAAGAAGCACATGAGCAAAAAGTCTTTCACCATATATACGTACATATACATACATATACATTTATATAAATACATATACACCCCTCTCATCTTTAAATAAAATCTTCTACATGAAAAATTATTAAAACACACCAGTAAGCTAAGAATAATTTCTTTTAAAAATGCACATAAGGACCTTGCAGTTACCCAAAAGCAAAGGAAAAAAATTCTCTTGAACATAAAGAAAAATCCAAATATGCTAAAAAAATCCAAGCAAGTAAAGGGTGCAAATACCTTTAACTGACATGCAGCCACAATACAATAGGATTACTGACTCTTAATATACTGTCCAAAATTAAATTAATGTAATTGGCTCTATTCCCTCATACCCCAGGAACACAGGACAAAGATAAAACTCTCCTTCCTTGCCAGCACAGGAGGTTGATCATTTACTACAATGCACAGAGGGCAAGGAAAATCGATGCTACAGAGTGAAAGAACTTTGTGTAACCAACAGATTTCTGTTCCTAACAGCAAAAGAAAAGTGACCATGAAAACTTGTCTGGAGGCACTTCTTGGCAAGACTTCACCTAAAAGCATTTTTCTCACCCCCCTTTCTCTTTACTTTGTTTCCTCCCTCCTATATCTGTCATTTTTTTGCATTTTTCTCACTAACTGATTATGTTAATTTTATTTTTTTTCATTTTCAAACTACCTCTGGCTGTTGAATACCCAAAAGATTTGGTTCAATGAGCTCCTTATAAAGGAAGCCACAAAACAAATCCAAGCCTGGCCACTCCAGGGCACAGGGCTGTGCCCTTTCATTACGAGACACGGTCAGGAATGTTTTCCAGAAATATCAGGCATAATTCCTGCCAGAGGGATTGTGCCTGATCCCAGAGGATGGAACAGCTGAGAGGAAATACCACAGGCAAAATTCTCCACATCTCACAGACAGCTCAAAGGTGACGTCTGCAGTCAGGAGCACTGAGAGTGTGACAATGACAATTGTGAGGACATTTGTCATGCAAGGGACACATGAGTTTCATGTAGAAAAAGGGTAACAGAGCACAGGAAACATCTCCCTTTCTAAAAATAAAAATTAGAGTAAGAAAACATCCTGAAAATTCACAAGGAATGATCAGAGTATTGTGAACTTTGTGGCAATATAAGATCATAGAATCCAGAGATGGTTGTCACAGGTGGGTGCAGGATTTGAAAAAATTCTAGAATGGTTTGTGTCAGGAGAGACCTCAAAGTCCCACCCCTGCCACGGATAGGGACACCTTCCACTACCCAAACCTCTCCAGCCTGGCCTTGGACACTTCCAGGGGTCCAGGGACAGCCACAGCTTCTCTGGGCACCCTGTGCCAGGGCCTCCCCACCTTCACAGACAGGAATTCGTTCCCAATATCCCATCTCTCCCTGCCCTCTGGCAGTGGGAAGCAGAAGGATTCCCTGTGTCCTGTCCCTCCATCCTTTGTCTCATGTTTCTCTCCAGCTCTCCTGGAGCCCCTTTAGGCCCTGGAAGGGGCTCTGAGCTCTCCCTGGATCCTTCTCTTCTCCAGGTGAACACTCCCAGCTCTCCCAGCCTGGCTCCAGAGCAGAGGGGCTCCAGCCCTGGGAGCATCTTTGTCCTCTCGTCTCGACCCTTTCAAACTTGTCTGTGTCTTTCTTATGCTGCTTTTAGGATCAAATTATTTAGAAGATGTTGTGTTTTGCTGAGAACTATTCCACCTGAGGCTGCAGTAGCTTGGAATTAGGTAATGACCAAATCTGCCTAAAAGTGCCCAGCTCTGGCTGCTGACTCTGAGGGAAAACAGGAGTAATGTGTCCCACACACCTGCACTGCAGATCCTGTTCCTGGCCCAATCCTTTCATGAGAGTCTAAAGAGACTATTTCAAGTTCAAATCTTACAGAATAACAGCCAAGACCACAAGAAAATTAATTTTACAAGTTACTAATTGAGCGTCCATAAAAATATTCTCCCTTTTCATCAAGACACATTGGGCAAAGTGCACCACTCTTAAAATTCTTGTCTAAAAAGTCAGAAAGGTTGGAGAGAACTGGCAATAGTTAGGCCTTGACATTAGCATAAACACATCAAATATTCATTACAGCTGAGCACTCATTATGTCAGCAGCTGAATTAAATAACAAGAATAATGTTTCCCAACTATAAAAATAAGTGCCACAACAGTCTCCTGCACCAGAGCAATTTCCAAGAGGAGACAGTGTTGCAGGAACCACGTTGTTCTCTCTGCTAAAACTGCTTCATTCACTACAAATATATTGGCTTTTAACAGTTCCTTTTCAGATGAATTTCTACCAAAGAGAAGAATTATGTTCTACAGCATGAATCCATATGAAAGGAAAAGCATTATACTGGGACAATGGAGTTTATTGCAACAGCAGAATGCATCTTAAATGCCAAATTATGCCAACACTATGAGTTTACCAGTTTAATCATAGCTTTAAAAAAAAATAAATACAGCAGACATTACATAAACTCATTTATATGAAGTTTTTACACTGAGTGCACAAAAACAGAAAAGTAGAGCCAGAAGTGTAATGGCAGCAGAACAAAACATCTCAAGCCCTTGAAATGCATCACAACTGTGCACAACTAATGGAAAGACTTATAAAATATGAATATAAAGCCATAGATAGAAACAAAAGCCATATAAAAGGTAGATAATAAAGCCATCAGGACAAAGAGGAACGGCTTTAAATCAAAAGAGGGTGGATTTAGATTATATACAGGGAAGGAGTTGTTCCCTGGGAGAGCAGTGAGGCCCTGGCACAGGGTGCCCAGAGAAGCTGTGGCTGCCCCTGGACCCCTGGAAGTGTCCAAGGCCAGGCTGGACAGGGATTGGAGCACCCTGGGACAGTGGGAGGTGTCCCTGCCCAACTGGATGAGCTTTAACCCTCAGGATTCCTTCACTCCATGAATCCATCATGTCAGTGAAAGCAAAGATCCTTAACGAGGTAAAGAAGAGATCCTCCCTTTCCTTCCCTTCTTTCCCACCTATGGAGATGAGAAAGAGGATGGACAACAACCAAACAATTCACAACCAAGGACAGGGCAATGCAACTCCCTCCAGCTGGGAACAGATTCTAATGGAAACTCATGAGCAAACACCAGGCTGGTTGTAGAAATGGGAAAACCGCCTAAAACAAGAGGAGGATACAAATTTCCTGGAGAAGATTTTATCAGTGGATACCGCCTACAATTCAGTGCAAAACTTCCCACCCTACCATGTTCAACTCCAACCATTTCCATCAATACTGGTCACAAACAAATTGAGATTTTCCTGACTATGCTCCTCCTGAACCTACACATTTTCTCTCACTTTGCCCTCTCCACAATCACTGCAGATGCTTTAATCTGGGATGGAATTTTTATTACCAAAATCGATGTCTGCGGAAGACAAAAATTTGAATCATCTCAACACTGTACTGTCTGCAGAGCTGTAAGTTTTTACTTGCTGTGCATTAGATGAACAAGAAAAAAACTTTATTCCTTTTTCCTACCTGTAGGACTGGAAAAAACATGGCTATGGTGCTTCCAGAACAAAAAACAAAATCCACACAGAAATCTCTCATGGAGCAAAGCACTTTCACACTGGATCTACTCTTACACTGCACACTTGCTGCTGCACTGAGGTGTAAAAGGGACGAAGGTTTGTGTGGAAAAACCGATGGAAACCTCTCAGTGCTGAAATCCAAAGTTTGGAGAATGAGGGCTAAACCCTTGTTATGTGTCAGGAAAAAAGCAGGAACTCTTAAAGTGCTTAATCCAAGAAGATGGGCAAAGAAATATTCCACTTTGATGTAATTTAGCAGAGAAAAAACCTGGTTTTTTCATGCTTCTTCTCTCAGTCTTTTAATATTAAATTATATGGAAGATGTTTTCATTGCAGTTTAGTGAACTCAAACCAAAGCTACTTCAGACCTTCCAGTTTCCTTTGGCATTCAGTGAAAGTGTTGTGTCCGTATGAGGGAGACGCTTTTCTTGGGATCTGATTCATTCCTAAACTGTGGATCTGGAAGTGTCTGAAACATCAGCATGGAGCAGCTGCCCAGGGAGGTGGGGGATGTCCCATCCCTGGAAATGTCCAAGGCCAGGCTGGACAGGGCTTGGAGCAACCTGGGATCGTGGAAGGTGTCCCTGCTCAAGCTCAGGGATTTGATATTCCCTGATTTCTCTCCTAGTCATCTGTTGATTTACAATATAAGAGCACACAGTGCTACAAACACTGTTTATTTCCTTGTTTAAAACCCCAAAATTTGATAGTAGAGAGGTTGCAACTTCAGACAAACCAGAATTCAACACAGGCTGAAGAGATCAGCAGCAAACAAGAGGAAAGATGACACCAAGACTCTGTTTGATCATGGCAAACTTACAAAAAATAGGTGATTAAACAAATGTAAAGGAGAGACAATAACAGGAATTATTTTGCATTAATTATAATTTATCCCTTAAAACATTTTCAATTCCATAGCATCCAATGAATATGGGAAAAGTGCTGTACTGACTCAGAGGAACAGATGTACACTGGGCATAACTTAATTATAGAAAAAAAAAAGGAAAAACATGGATGTCCATAATTATCAAGAGTACAAGCTTCTATTATTTCTACAATTCTTCTAAGAAAATCATCAGAATCAGTCAGATCCTAAACAACTGTGAGCTATTCCTCACCTATAAATAAATGAGAATATAGCAGACAATGTAACTGTAAAATGCTACAAATTAATATTTTTATATTCTCACCATTTTACCTTCTATTTTCCAATTTTTTATTGACAATAAAGAGAGTGACTCACAAGACTGATGGGACAGCCTCCCTAATCACCTCCTAAAGGTGTTCATTCCTCCACAATGACTACAAAAGTTACTCAACTCACTTAAATACTATTTTAAAGAGTTACAGTGGACAAATAATATGGATTTTGCTCAATTTTTTTGTGGCAACGATGAAGACTCTGGCCTATACTGAATAAAGGAGTGGAATTCCACCCAAGTCAATCCCACTGTGCCAAGGGAAAACACCTTGGAATGGTGGATTACAAAATAAGCAATTATTCTGGATTAATGGTAAGGAATAAATGATAAACGGAAAGAGCCTTAATATACATATAAAAAATATAACATTTTTAAAAAGCTTTTTTAAAAATATTGTTGTAGACACTGAGGACACCTCAGCAATGGCAGCACATGGAGTTCTACCACATGCTTCTGCTTCTTGATATTCTTATCAAGATACTCTCCCATGGCTATAGGAATGCAAAATAACACCCAAAGCCTCCATAAACTGCATTTTAACATTTATTTTATTATCCCACAGCCATGTTTAAGCAGAATCCACAGTTACAATGAGAATTGCTCATCTCTTCCTTGTCCAATAACCACGGGGTCCAGAGTAAGTGTTCATTTTAAAAATACTTTCATATATCAATACAAAAGGAACAAACTAAGCCCATTCCAGGCCCATTTTGATCTCAAACTACTTTGACACTAATTGAAACAAAATCTTGGTTTATGTTCTATTAATCACCACAAGTGAAATCAGACATTGGCCCATCACCTGCTCTAATGTGAAATATTATCGGTGGTTTAGTAAGAAAAATCAAGTTAAACTCCAACCACCAACCCTCACCTCCACACTGAAATATGCCACGTTAAGGAACTGTGCAATCCAATCTAAAATAGATATTAATGATTCATTAAGAATTAAACACAAATTGTTCATTTATGAGGTTATTAAACCTAACCAATAATTAAGGATCATAGATGAATGGTGGCAATGAATAATCAGATTAAAGTATCCAGAAAACTCCAGTTGGTAAAGAAAATACATACATACAATAAACCATGTCAAATTACACCACCAATTCCATTTGCAGGCAATCCAACCGATGTTCAGGTTCCAACCATTTAAATCTTGCAATTCCAATTTTATTTTGAAATTGCCAGGTTGGGATATTTTCAAAAAATCTGCACTTAGATGAACTTTTAAAATCAAAGGGTTTAGCAGAAAGAAAAAAATATTTAATTATGTAGGCCAAGTGAAATGTGCAGTGGTGTGTATCTCATTTCGGACCCCAAAATGTACTGACGAGATATTTCAGAGAAAAACAGTGTTTCCAACATTGTAGGAACTGCCTCAAAATAACTTCAGTGCCCACAGATGTTGAAATACTTGTACAAATATTTCTCTTGATAAATTCACTGCAAGCACCCACATGTTGATCGTGTTTCAAAACCCGAATTTATGAAATTATGTCGGTACTCAGGAGAGAAATATGGTTATTTTAATGTATCAATTGGAAACGTAATGGTCATTTTAATATTTCCCTTAGAGGCAGCACGACGAATGTTTTCTGTTGTTTTCTGAATTTTAATAGGGGCACCCAGTAAAGATTTGGGTTGGAGTGTTGTGATTAAAGAAAATGCCAAATGCTGTGAGAGTGCACACGATTTCTGAGAAATAAAGGGAATTCCTTCTAAATCCCCCACGGACAGACAAACTTAGGGCACTGCTGTGATGCAAACTCAGCCCAACACATCCCCGTGTCCCCGAGCACATCCCATGGCAATGCCTGCGCAGGAACAACAGACAAGAACCACACAGAGAGCAGAACTTAACTCCTCCAAACACTCCCCTTCCACTCAGGATCCATTTGAAATCCCCCACAGGATACCTATTCCCACACAGAGCTGTTGATGATATTTTTTAAGGATTTAGAAAGACAGGGTTTCTGTGTGAATAATAGATTTTTCTTCAAAACTCCCTAACAAACCCTATTAAAAGGTTTCAGTGCACCGAATATTAATAACAACAGCATCTTACCCACTATTTATCTACAGCATCTTTCAAAAGGCTCACTGATGTAGTAAAAATCAGATAGATCCTGCTAAGAAACCAATTTAATGTAATATTAAGTAACCCAAGTTTTTGACATCATCAAAAAGACCAGTTAATTTTAGCAGTCTAATAATCCAAATGCCACCGTTAAAACACAAACACATCCCTATTAAAAACCTTTCCATTAATGTTGTTTCTTCCCTTCAGCAGGGAAGAATTAGGGGAATGTACTTGTGCAGCATGCCAGGAATTGCACATCTCACAAGCTGAACAATCCAGTTTTTAAGGAGAGGGTAATACTTACTCCAAGCGAAGCCGATCCGTAAAAATCTACGGTTTACAGTTACTCCCTGAAATAATAATGCTGATTGTCACAGCAGCAGGAGGATAATCCCAGCACATCCAGGCCTAATAGGCAGTGTGATCATATTTGCTCCCAGGAAATCAGAAAGCAGGTACCTGTCCCCCTGAAAATCCAGGCACCTTTGGAGAAAACAATGGACTTCTAGGTCCTTAATTTTATTGAAATCCTAAGGCGTCCACGCTTCAGCCATCACTGATTTTTTTAGTCCATTTTCTTTTAATTCCTGAGAAAAGAGAAGATTTTTTCACTGTTTGCAGCAAACAGGTCCTGTAACTACAAACTGAAGTTCCCGTACCCAGTGCCATCAACTGTGTCATCTTCAAACATTCCTCACTTGGCAGCAGACGATATTTTTCCATCTCTTGTTGCTTCTAAAACTAGAAAATTCAGCGATTTCAGATGCTCTCTAGGAAGCTGCACTGAAGGGAATGTCTGAGAGCAGGAGCAGAATAACCACGCTCTGATTCTGCCCTTCAGGCACAGCCTGGGTGTCTTCGGCGTGTCCTGATGGGTCTTCAGGTTTGTCCCTAAAGGCTGGGACATGGAGCCAGGACAGCCCCAAGCAGCAAAAACAAACGTTGTGGCTTTAAGAACATACTCACTTTTCTATTGAGATGTCACAACTTTCTCTCTACTCTTACTTCGCTGCTGGGTCAGATGAAATCTTTAAGGAGGTTCCAGTAAAAGTTCGTTTCTGTAGAGAGAAACGCTGGAATTCCCGTTCCGAACGTATTCCGAAGGAGGTCATGTTCGGTTTTAAAGCATATTTGTGTCGATGAAAAGTTTTTGTTTTGCTGCAGAAAATGAAAATTCTCCCTTTTATTTACACATTCCCTCTGTAATCTTCCAAGTTACTCGGCTCCCTTACAGTTTTAACCAGACATAGGGAAAAAAAAAA